>CM076574.1:1136176945-1136394649 GCA_034641835.2 Pinus albicaulis
GGTGCTCAGCAAGATTTGGGGTCCTGGATAGTAACTGAGATGGTGAATGGGGCTGTTCATGTTAGGGAACAGCCGGCTTTTGTTTAAACTCTGCTATTTTTAATTATTTTATGTACATATTTGCTATCAAAAAACTCTAAAACTGCTACTTTATTTGAGTCCAAAACTATTTTTCTTATGTAAGGAGGTTCTGGGCTCCATTTTTGTTATAATCTATTGTTTTTCTGGGAACTGGGATAGTTTCTACTGCCAGTTCCTCTTGTTGATCCACTAAAGCCTTGGGCTTTGTCAGTGCATTCTTATCCTTCTGCTCTCATCTTTGTTTCGGATATCTGAGAGATGATGAGCTGAAGGAGATGCATTGGTGCCTTGAGAGGTTCTTTTTTGTTTTTATTGGCTGCTTTGCATCACCACGGTCTTGTAAAGCAGCTGTGTCACCATCCCCCTTTGAAAGAAGGGAATGGCTCTGTTTTGAAATGCTCTACATATGTTCTGAGACTATCTATATAAAATAGAAAGTTCGATTTATTTTTTTTTCTGTTGGAAAAAAAAACTTGTTTCCTGTCACATTATTTTGAATTAAACAATTTAATTAAAAGAGAAAAAATTATGTAACTAATTGGAAGCTAAATTTCAATATTCTGTTTGTGAATACTATTAACAATAAATATCAATTTATTTAAATATATTACTAGAAATTGGACCACATGTTACAAAGGAAATGTCATAAGGCAATAGCATAGGAAATAGTAGCATAGAAGCAATGTGACATGTTTTTCCATTTCTAGTGCTACTTTTGGATAAAATTGTTGTGTGAATGTTCATTTCTTCAACAATCATCTGCAACAAAATAGAGTACTCATTAGCAGAAACCAAATTGGGCAAGATGAGTTCCTCTGTAGCATGACCCTAAAGAAGAAATTATTGTGGTAAACTAAACAATGACAATGTCGACTACTTTGAGCCTTCTTCCCTTAGTTGAACACAAAAAACAAGTCATCGGTCACCAACATCAAAGGGATGCATAATAAATGCAAAAACAATTTCTTTAAAGACTAATTTTCAGTTATTCTCAAATATGAAGTCTGCTAATACTAGATGAGATGATATCAACAAAATTACACATAATTTGTAAATCCCTGAAATAAGTAAAATGACAATTATAATTACTATGGTGACAATCACGTTGGTAATTTTAAATCTTGTATGAAAATATTTATAAGGTAAATATTGAAATATTTAGAAACTAAATATATATATATTTTAATTGATGCAAAAATATATTAATATTTATGTCATAAAATTTTCCAGTTTAATTTGTCTAGAATCTGGTAGGAATTTCTTAGAATCATAAGTTTGAATTGTAAATTTTCCATGGGGGTAGGGTTTTGAATCTATATATGTAGTTAAAAATTCATTTAAAAAAAAAATATATATATTTGGCAAAAAAAATGATGAGATTTCCTCCAAAAACTCCAAAACATAACATGTTTATATAATAATTTTTTTAATACTTTTAATTTAGACTAACCAAATATTTTTGTTTTTGTAGGTTTCCATAAAAAAACATGCACTTATACAACATATCTTCCCATCATATGATATCTTCTATTGAATTCCAATACTTTATTCCCATCTTCCCATGGAAAACCTCTTCATTAATTACAATGTCAACTATGCAATCTTC
The DNA here is from genome assembly GCA_034641835.2 of Pinus albicaulis. Taxonomy (NCBI): domain Eukaryota; kingdom Viridiplantae; phylum Streptophyta; class Pinopsida; order Pinales; family Pinaceae; genus Pinus; species Pinus albicaulis. The sequence continues at coordinate 1,136,178,633 of CM076574.1, forward strand.
AAATTTGACAACATTTTCTTGAATGCCATTACTCATACCCATGAACTATCCGTTGCTGAAATGGCTTCCATTGGTTCCTAGAAATAATTTCAACTATCCCATCAAGACTTTTGAATACTTACAACTCTAGCCTAGACCATTTATGAATTGTCAACAACATTTCCAACAAATCCACGCTATTTGCATTCAGGGCCATAAACACCGAAAAAATTTGATTACAACACAAAATTCATATTTTATCTCCCCTTTGCCTTGTTGCAGATTACCTTCAAATTAAATCATTAATCAAAATTTCTAGAATGTTCTCACTTATCATATGGTTGTTAATTTCAATTTTTCAAGTCTTAAATTCTATCCTCTTCCAAGATAAAAATTGTTATCATTGTCCTAAACAATGACAACTATCACACACCATCAAAACACTATTTCATATCAGTGTGTTAAATTAAGAGAATTGAACCATAAAAAGTACCAAACATTCACTTACATAAATAAATTTAAATGTGGAGGATAAATTTGTCAATTCCATTAACTTAATGCTCCCTTACCAAGTGAAAATAACACATCTACTTACAGGGGCATCCTTGGCCACACCTATCAACTAATTTTCATAGTTTTTATACATCATTTTTTATAAAACAATTCACATGGAACTCATATAGCATTCCCAATAATTTCAATACCGGGGATAAAAATGAATCATTAGAGAATAGAACCCCAAAATAGGGATGCATTGATTATCTTTCCAAATTTTAGGATTTAAACACTACAATGGAATTGGATTTGTGGCTAAGCCAGAAAACTTGATATGGATTACCTAGGGAAAAAAATGGTACTGAATGTCAAGTTCCTTAAAAATTTTCTTCATCTCTAATACAATCTCAGATCTTCGATGTAATATCTAACCCATGTTCTGATGGTTTATGGTGTGTTGAGTATACAAGGCCATTTTCATAGTACTGAAGTTTTATACATATATCACCACAATGAATCATAATGAATGAAGAACTTGTCAAATATTGTAGCAACGTGTCAAAGTTTTATTTTGTAATTGGTCTTGGTGTGGCACACAGAGAACACCAATGGCCAAAAAAGTATAGATTCACACATTTCTCTTCCATTTCTTCAACTTTCACCTGTAGATTATGTTGGGATAAATATAAGGATGTAATTTTTGAGTAAAATTCAAGTCTAATTCTATCGATCTCAAAAGTCTTCAATCCATATTTTCTCCAGAGTTCCATGGATTAGAATTTACCTTTAGCTTGGGTATCTTCCATGATTCCTGTCAAACAAGAAATAATTGGATCATTTGTGTTTTCTCAGCGCTACAAGTTGATCGAAGATATGAACAAGAAACTACCCTTATCTAATAACCCAATTCAATGGTTAATCCAAGATATGAAAATATTGTGTGTTGGAAATACTAAAAGGAGGGGGTGAATTAGTATTCCTTTCAATTAGAGCATTAGTTAATCTTCAATTATTATTAGTGTTTTTACAATGATAGCAACAAACAAGAGGAACACAAATGCACACAATTTTTAAGGTGGAAACCCACTCCAGGAAAAAAACCACCTAATGCTTTTCTAATAATTCTTTAATATTCAACTCCAATTGAAAATAAAGTTCCAACTTCCTAGAATCTAGAAAAGAATTCTTCTCCAGCTCCCACTAGATGGATGCTCCAATGTCCAATATTCTTCAGTACTCAACTGAATGGATGCCCCAACACCATGGAGTTTTAGCCCACTAATTGGGGGTACAAACTTCAAACATGAATATCTCTCAAACCGTGAGGAATTACATGGCGTGCCACATATAAACGGAAACATCTCGATAAGTAGAAACCATCAAAATCAGTATTGACCCAGAATATATTAATTTTGTAGGTAAAAATTCCCATGCAATATTGGGTTAGACCTTGGTGTTGCTTGGGTTGACATCAATGACAACCACTTATCAACAATCTCCCCCTTTGGCAGTGATGGCAACACAAGTACTCCCCCTGCGATCATTACACCTCTTCCTACAACATTCTCTCCCCCTTTGACATCAATGGCAAAGGGTAACTCCCCCTGCAACACAACCATCCTGTGGACCTATACACACTTCCACTCCCCCTAACACACAACTGTCCTGCATACCTGTAATCTACTTCCACTCCCCTTTTATATTATGAAAAAGGAAAATCTAATGAGAACTTGGGAGAATCCCAACCTTCTGGCAAAGATATTCCAATGCTGGTGAATATTTAATATGTGATTCTTTTTGTGCTGCTTGGAATATGGCTACTTGTCCAACTTCTTGCATAACATCTGGTCAGGAGGCTATTACATATAGAAGACTACTAATCATATATCTGTACAACCTTTGATCCACATCCTTAGATGAGTCATCTATGCTCAATTTGCAACCTGTTACCATTGGAGTAAGGAGGGGTTTGCAATCTTCCATTTTAAATTTCTTGAGAATTTCCTTGATGTACTTGGCTTGACATATAAATATTCCTTTCTTTTGCTGAGATATTTGAAGCCCTAATAAGTATGTCAACTCACCAAGTAAAGACATCTCGAAATCACTTTGCACCTTTGTACCAAACTTCTTACTTAGTCGATCATCATTGCTACCAATTATTGTATCATCCTCTTTTGCTATTTGACATGCTTTAGTTTCTTTATCCAGAACATATATGTCGTTTGGAGCTCAACTTGCTGTAGCCACAATTTCACCATACACGCCTTTCCTGATTTCACATTTCGTGGAGTTGAATAGTATTTTGTGTCCTTGATCACACATTTGTCCAACACTGAGAAGATTGTGATTCATGTTTCCAACCAACAGAACATTCTTGGCTAGAGCATATTTGCTTCCAAGAGTGACAGTACCTAATCCTATAACATTTGAAGATCCATCATTTCCAAAGGACATGGTTCCATCCTTCTTCTCTTTCAGAGATACAAATTTATTTCTATCTCCAGTCATATGCGTTGAGCAACCGCTATAAACATACCACACATCTTTGTTCTTTTGAGCCTTGAAAGTGAGAGCGCAATTATCATTCTTCTTCTTCTTCCATGTTCGTTCATTCTGTGGCTTCAAAGATTATTCTGGAGGATTTTCAAGTCTGCATTCTTTGACTATGTGTCCAAAGTTTCGACATTTGTAACATTCAATATTATTTCTTAAATGTTCAAATCTATTGATGTTTCGTTGAGCCCTGGGAGGTTCATATTTGACAGATCTCCTGGAATTGTATTTGTTCCTAGGGTACGTGCGACATTCTACAGCTTTATGACCAAATTTTCCACATGAATAATAGTAGCCATAAAAAATATGTTGGTACCTGGATGGAAATTTTCATCAAGGAATTTTCTTCCAAGGCCGTTCTTGCGAATCTTATCCAATGAAGTCTACATGCATGTCAGATCTCATAGGTTCATTGTATTTTTTTGTAGAAGGTCCTGCTTCTTCTTCTTTGTAACCGATGCCAGTTTTGTCGTTGTAAGATCGTTGATTGTTGATGAGTTATTCCAATGCCCTTGAGTTTTTGGCATAATTTTGGATAGTTTTTCCTTTCTTCACTTCCTCATGCAGAGAGACTACTTCAGCTTCTAATTCTTCCTTTTCTTGTTTTCTTTCTTCCAACTTCTTTTGAAGTGACTCTTCAATGCATTTTTGTTCTTCAAAATTAATTTTGAGACCTTGAACTTGTTCTTCAAGAGTATTGGAACATATCTTCTCCACCTTGAGATCTTTTATAAGCTTGATTGCTTCCTCATAAAATTCTTCTATGGTCCATCCTTCTTCTTTGTTGTTTGATACCTCTTGTTTATTGTGCTTGGGTTTATTATGCTTGGCCATAAAAAATACTCTCTCATTGGCTTCTTCTTCACTGTCATTGACTTCATCGGATGATGAGCTATCTTCTTTAGAGAGAAAGTTCGTTTTCGATCCTTTCTTGTTGAATTTCTTAAATCCTTTCTTTCCTTTTGAGTTGCCATTACTTTTGTTTGAAAATTTTGCTGCAAAATTCCCAACCTCATTACAGCTGAAACATATCAACGGAAGTTTACCTTTGAATTGTCCCTTAACAATTTTTAATTTTCTCGTGAAGTAAGCATATTCTTCTCCTGAAAGACCTTCTTCATCATCTTCATTTTCTTCACACTTGTAGGTGCATGTCTTTTCAATTGAAGGTTGTTTATCCTTATTGGTTTTCTTATATTCAATGAACACAATTTCTAGATGAGAAGTACCCTCTTCTTCATCAATTCTCATTTCATATTCTATGAGAACTCCATGTAATTCCTCTTTGCTAAGTTTGTCCATATTTGAACTGTATTCCAAGACCGATGCCTTTGGGTTGAATCTCCCTGGTAACATTCTAAGAATATTACGTATAATATTCTTCTCGTCAAATGGCTCTCCCAATCCTTCTAGAGTATTGGTTATTTCATCAACGTATTGGAAGTATGCAGCAATGTTGCAATATTCTTTCATTCTGAGTTGCTCAAATTTTGCTCTATATATTTGAAGCTTTGCTTCTTTGACATTTGAGTCACCTGCATATATATTCTCAAGCTTGTCCCATACATTTTTAGCAGTTTTACAACCCAACACCTTATGATAAGAAGATTCAATAAGTCCACTGATAATAATATTCTTTGCTTTTTCATCATTTACCAAATTCTTCTTACCTTGTTCATTCGTAGTTGATGTAAATCCATTTTGAACAGTGTCCCATACTTCGTAACCTTGTGCCAAGAGATAGACCTCCATTCTTCCTTTCTAGAGTGCATAATTATTTTCATTGAATATAGGTACACCATTCTTGGTATGCTCCATGACATCCTTCCAGCTATTAAACTGCTATTGAAGGAACTTGCTTCGATACCAATTGTTGGAAATACTGAGAAGGGGGGGGCGGGGGGGGGGGTGAATCAGTTTTCCTTTCAATTAGAGAATTAGTTAATCTTCAATTATTATCATTTTTTTTACAATGATAGAAGAAAAAAAGAGGAACACAAACGCACACATTTTTTAAGATGGAAACCCACTCTGGGACAAAAACCACGTAATTCTTTTCTAATAATTCTTTAATATTAAAATCCAATTGAAAATAAATCTCCAACTTCCTAGAACCTAGAAAAGCATTCTTCTCCAGCTCCCACTAGAGGGACACTCCAACGCCCGATATTCTTCAGTAATCAACTAAACGGATGCCCCAACACCATGGGGTTTTAGCCCACTAACTGTGGGTACAAACTTCAAACATGAATATCTCTCAAACCGTGAGGAATTACATGGCGTGCCATATATCAACGGAAACATCTCAATAAGTAGAAACCATCAAAAGCATTATTGACCCATAATATATTAATTTGGTAGGTCAAAATTCCCATGCAATATTGTGTTAGCCCCTTGTGCTGCTTGGGTTGACATCAATGACAACCACTGATCAAAATTGTGTTGGATTGAATATAAATAGACCAAAGTTACTCAATTTTTCCTATTAAATAAAAATAAAATGACCATGAGGCCAAGCCTAGGACTTGTAAGACGAAGAGTTGAAAGTACCTTGAGAACATAAAATAAAATGGGGCAGTGATTAATTTAGTTAAAAAACTTTTCAAGTGCTCCAAGGCTATTAGATTGGCCAAAACAAGTTTTGGAACAAAAGAGAATACAATATGATATCGTGCAACTATTCTAATACCTTTCTTTGTATTGTTTTCCTTTGTTTTTATAATTGTAAGCAGGTTGTTGGATTCCAAGAGACTCAAGAAAGTATTGAACAACCAAACTAATGATAACAAAGTTGTCATATAGGTGAAGAATAGTGTTGGTGCTAGTGGTCGAGTTGGGTTGAATGTGGATGCTAATTCAAATTACATAACTACAATGCCTCCATTCTTATTACCATGAATACCTCCCATTATTCCCAACATAACTATCAAACAAACCAATATCTCGATAATTTCACTACAATTATTCATTATTTCTCTCCCCAGATTCTTGTTCAATGGGCCACCTTCCAGTAATAAGCTCTAATATAACCACATCAAAACTTTAAATATCGCTATTTTCGGTAACCTTCAAGGAGTATTCAAATTATGAAAAACATATATACATGGCACCATTCATGGTTGAAAAAACTATCAACAGAATGTATGCTAATTAATTTAAAGATCAAGGATTGCAAAACCCATTTAAAAATTCACCAGTTGAGAGAAAAGAAAATTGTCTAAACATCAAGAAAGAAAATGGAATACATGTGCTAGAAAAAATAGTAAAAATACTTACAAGGAACAATGTAACTGTGAGTGCCTGCAAAATTTATGGTTCAGCCTCTTAAAAAACACACCAGTTGAGAGAAAAACTCTTTGTCTTTAAACATCAAGAATGAAGTTTGAATCCTATCCTCTGTTGCAAGCTTGAAGAACTTTTACAACACAAAAGTTAGCAATCTTGGCCTCATAAAATTGATCAAACAACATATTGGAAGACTTAAAATCTCTATGAATAATTTTAGGGGTGTCGCAAAACTGAACAAGATACTTAATTTACATCGTTTTAAGAGGAACCATTCTTTATTTTTCTGTGGGATTGAATGCGTGACCTTCCCACGATAAATGCTGGATAATTACAAGAGATGATGACCAATTGTTGATGGTTAGGCCAAACATTGTCCCTAAATGAAATTATGAAGGTATCTGCAATATCTTCATGGGTTATAATTATTATTTTAAAGATCAACAAGCTGGACGGTTATACAAATCAATATTCGGTTGAAATTTAGAACAATGGGATCTAATTATGGAAGAACTCTCAATCGTCTAACAATGGGTCTGACGATGCAGAGGGGTGGAGAGTGGTTGTTGGGGCAGGTTTTCTCAAAGGCAAATGCCTTACAGCATAAATAATCTCTCAGGATTTGCGAATGCAACTTAAGAAAGTTATTTTTTTTGAGGTAATTGGTTTATATGGGATCTCAAGCATTGGAATTCATTGCCCAAATTGATCTAGAACTTCCACCAAGTGAATACCTTTTTAATGTTATAACTTACGTTGGTCTTATTTTTATACAAAAAAATGAAAATTATTAAATTATTAAATCATAATGCAAAGTTGCACGGTCACATAGAAAAAACACTCAAAATAAAGTTTTCCAACTTCTATGATTCCAATATCCAAAATATGGACTTGTATATATCTAAATAGCAATATCTGTGGAAGTGTGATAATTAAGAGTAAAAATTCAAAAAATTCAAAAATATTTTCTATCATTTACTTACTATTAGTCCCTAAAATTTACCAAATATATATGTTTTTGTATTTTTTTCAAGTTCAATGTCTCTATACTTCTGCTCATTTGAAAAACCTCTTTTTCTCCGTGTGTATATTTTTCTTTTCTTTGGGTTAAGAACTTATGCTCAGATAAAGAAGGTTTGTAAATGTGTAGTGTTTTAATTTTCCACACTCTTTGGAGGTCTTTTATTTTGGGCTCTTTGATACTAGCCTTTATGTTAATAGCATTCTTAATCGATGGTTACTCAGTATCTGATATTTTTAGTGAATTTATTTGTAGATGATGCTAGCGCCTTATATATATTGTATGTTATATTTTGCTATGATGTTTTTGGAGTAATATATCCATTGGATTTCATAGAATAAATATTATTGAGTTGGTTCTCATATTTCTATTTCTTCCACTCTCCGAGTTGATATACTTATCAATTAGTCCATGCCCATATAGGTAAGGTGTGTTCTCATTTCAGGATAGAGTCTCTCCCCATTTTTTGAGTGACCTTGTTGGATTATTTTTTACTAGGTGATTTAAATTTTGGAGAGTGACCTAGGTCACTAGCACTACTACAAGTGAAATGGTAAACATACATATTGTGAAGATGAAAAAATTGTGAATTTTGCAAGCCTTCCAAAATAAACCTGAGATTGTGTTCAATTAATCCAAAAACAATTTACTCTAAATAATTTTTTTTCAAGGTGGTGGTTATGGAATTAAATCTTTGTAATAAATGATCTTTTGTTTTTCAATGAAAATCTTTGGGTTCCATAAAGGTTCTTTGTTTTAAAAATCTTAAAAAATGGAATAAAATCTCATGATCATTAAAACATGCTCTTATACCTTGGTAAGAGAGACACTATTAAAAATATATAACAACTTTCAAATCATAAAAATAAACATAGATGTTGAAGATAAAGGAGATAAAATATCATATTCACTTACCACTCCATACATAGATACCAAGAATACAAATCTGCCCACACAAAGGGAATCCTTTCCCTAGACCATATGTAACAATGTGCTTACATTCTTTAAAAATGTTAATGCTTATTTTATAGGTATAATACAAGGATTGTTGCAAGTAGATATGTTTAAAATTTATATAGTAACCAACATGGGGAGTTATATTGTTCCAGTAATTGATTTTGGTTTCCAATTTTAGTCTTTCACATGTTCTAACCAGGTTTCTCTCCATATTTGTACTCACAACTGTATTGTGTAGCCATAAAAAAGTTACAGTTATCCTCTACAATAAATCATGCTATTTTCTACAGGCCCCCATAATTTTTTTTTCAAATCTTTCTTTAGGAGTCTTCTTGTTTGTAATAAAAATGAGTGGTAGAGAATAGAACCCAAAAATAGGGATGCAGTGATTAGCTTTCCAAATTTTCAGATGTCAACATTGCAATGGAATTTGATTTGAGGCTGAGAAAAAAAAATTGATTTGGATTATCTGGGGAAACAAATGGTGTTTTATGTCAATTTCCCGAAAAAAATTCTTCTTCTCTAATACGATCTCAGATCTACGATTTAATTTCTAACCCATTTTATGGTGTTTTATAGTGCCTTGGGTATACAAGCTCATTTTCATTGTACTCAGTTTTTGTACATATAACACCATAATGAGTCATAATGAATGGAGAAATTGCCCAATCTTGTAGAAATGTGTCAAGGTTTGATTCTCTAATTGGTCTTGGTGTGGCGATGTCAGCAACTTGAAAGGCCTGATCAAGTTTTTTCCTTGTATTTTCATCTGAGAATGACAGGGAAAGCCATGGCATAGTGTGATGGTATTCCTTACAATACCACTCATCATGATCTTCATAAATGAACAGAATTGCGAAATCCCCCTTCTCCAATAATTTTTAATATATTTTAGGAAAGATGAGAGTGAAAACCATGCATGGAGGACACTAATGGGAAGAAAATTATATATCCACATATTTCCCTTCCATTTCTTCAACTTTCACCTATAGATTACATTGGATTCAATATAAAGATGCAATTTTGGAACAAAATTCAAGTCTAATTCCATTGATCTAAAAGATTTTAAATCCATATTTTCTCTAGAAGTATCATCGATAATGCTCTACATTTAGCTTGGGGGTCTTCTATGATTCATGTTAAACAAGAAATAATTGGATCGACCATGTTTTCTCAGTGCTCTAATTTGATCGAAGAAATGAATGAGGGACTACACTTATCTAATAACCCAATTCAATGGTTAATCCAAGCTATGAAAATATTGTGTTGGATTGAATATAGATATGAAAAAATGAGCCAATTGTTCCTATTAGATAAGAATAAAACGTACATGACGCAAGCCTCAGATCTGTAAGACAAAGAGCTTAAAGTACCTTGAGAACATTTGAACAAATGGGCCAGAGATTGAATTTTTTAAAAACACTTGTCAAATGCTCCTAGGCTGTCAAATGCTCCGAGATTGTCAAATGCTCCAACACTATTAGAATGACCAACATTTTCTTTGGAAGAGAAGATAATGCACTATGATATCGTACAAATGTTTTAACACATTACTCTGTATTTTTTTCCGATGGTTGTAGAATTGTAAGCAGGTCACTGTATTCCAAGAGACTCAAGAAAATATTGAACAACCAAACTAATGATAACAAATTTCTCATATTGGCAAAGAGCACTGTTGGTGCTAGTACTAGGGTTGGATTCAATGTTGATGTTAATTAAACTACCATAACTACAATGCCTCCATTCTCATTACCATGGATACCTCCCATTAGTTTGAGCATAACTATCGAACACACCACTATCTCGATAATTGGACTACAATTCTTCATTATTGCTCTCCAAAATTTTGAGTTCAGTGGGCTTCCTTCCAGTAATAATATCTAGAAGAACCACGCTAAAACTCTAAAAATCACTCTTTTTGGTAACCTTCAAGGAGTATGCATATTATGAAAAATATATAAACATGGCACCATTCAAGGTTGCAAAAAATATGAAAAAAATATGCATGCTAATGAATTTAAAGATCAACTATTGCAAAACATGTTAAAAATCACACCAGTTGAGAGCAAAAAGATTTGTCTAAACATACAGAAAGAAAATGGAATACATGTGCCAGACAAAATAGTAAAGAAACTTACAAGGAGCAATGCCACATCATTACAAGAGATGATGACCAATTGTTGAAGGTTGGGGAAAACACCTTCCCTAAAGGAAACTACAAAGGTACCTACAATATGTTCATCGATTGTAATTATTATTTTAAAGATCAACAAGTTGGATAGTTGTACAAATCATGATTCACTTGAGAGTTAACACAACATGATCTAGTTATGGAATAAATATCAATCATCTAACAATGGGTTTGATGGTGTAGAAGGGTGCAAAGAGGCAGTTGGGGAAGTTTTTATCAAAGGGAAACACCTTATGGAGTAAATAAGCTTTCAGGAATTTGTGAATGCAACTTAAAAAATTTCTTTTTATTCAGGAAATTCGTTTATATGGAATCTGAAGGATTGGAAGTTGATCAATCATATTGCAAAGTTGTAATGTCACATAGAAAAAATACTCAAATTAATATTTTCCAAGTTCTATGATCCCAATATCCAAAATATGGAACTCTATAAATCTAAAGAGCAAGATATGTGGAAGTGTGATATTTGAGAGTAAAAATGGAAAAAATTAATAAATATTTTCTATCATTTACTTATTATTAATCCCTAAAATCAAAACCCAAACTTAAATATCCATCTTCAATGCTTTAAATGTATTTTTGCTTAAAGAAAAAAACTTTGTAACTAAATGAGATCTCTTCCAACTTTGACTAAGGTCCTCTCTTTGCAATACATGTAATTGAATTTATTTTAATAAGGATAAAACTTGTAACACAATGATATATTGATACTTAGACTAGGATTTTGATATTTGCAATAAATTTAGTTGACACATGAACGAATGTTATTTATTTTAATGTAAATGGAAGTTCTAGTATATTTCTTTTTCTTAATTTTTTATAGGTTAATTAATTAATGGTGATGTATAAGAAAAAATGGAAGTTTGTTAAAATTAATAGATATTTACATGACTGAATCCCTTAGCTCAACTTCTTATTCCCTTAGCTCAACTTCTTATTCTTGTCATCTCCTCTAGTTTTATACCTTTTATTGTTTGTCTTTTTCTTTTTCCTTTCTATTGCATCCTTTTTCCTTTCTATTATTTTTAGTTTTCTTTAATCTTGATTTATATTTTTTGTAATTCTAAATTCTTCTAATAATTTTTATTTCCTTAGTTTTTTTCTTTTCTTTTACTAGTCCTTTAATTTTTGTTATATTTCTTTAATTTAAAAATATAAATATATATTTGTTTAATCCAAAACCAATATTTATTAATTTATATGTTTCAAATCTTATTATTCAATTATATATTTTATAAAAATATATATAAAAAAATATAAAATATAAAAAATAATATTTTTAAATAATTAAAAAACTTTTAAGTTTTCTAACTAATTAACTAAATAGTGGCTAGCTTTAACAACTATTATATGGTTTAAAACCTGGACCAGATCCTAATGATATGATTAATCAAAATGTCGTTTATCTAAATTATAGATTTATTTAGTCAAAATGTTTTTATTTTCATTCAAGAATTGAATAAATAATCAAAGAAATAAATAAATAAAATATTTGTTTAGTCATGAATCTATTTATCTAAAACTAAATATTTAATTAGTTAATACATACATATTTTTATTTATTTAATACCTAAATAAATAAATAAAATATTTATTTATCTATTAAATATTTAACTATTTATTTGAGCTCTGTTTTCCAATTTTGACCTTCATGTATTATTTAAGTATAACTTAAAATATAAATATATTTAGTATTTTTATTTAATTATAAATTATAATTTATTTTCAAATTATTAATTAACCCTTACATTCTAAGGGTTTTTTTAGTTACATTAAAATATTAATAAATAATAATTTGTAGTAAAAAAATAATTCTCTTCCTCATGATCTGTACCACTCTAGATACAGATAAATTTTGATGTGTTTTTCTCCAAAAGTTTTCTTGCAATTAAAAAAAAATTACTCAATGTAAGAGACTTCCATAATCTATGCCAAAGCTTATTAAAATATATCATATTTTATATGTAATATATTTTGAGGCATATATCAATATTTTTACATGAGCGGACGATGGATTACGCTAGGTTTTTCTTTGCTCGCCTGGAGGTTGCCGATGTCGTCTCTACTTTGACATTGTTCGGCTCTCCCACCGCCGTCATCTTAACAGCAGCCCTGTTCGACTCTCCTTTCATCGCTGACACCACAACAGGGCGAGAATATCCAGCAGGTTTCATTGCAGCCACGTCTAGTGGCCTCTCTTGCATGACTTTGATATGGCCGCAGACTTGGCCCACCCATTTGGCCGCCTTCTGTGCTCAAACTGCGCATCTTGAGGCTACTCCTGCTTGCGAAGATCTTGTAGCAAGGACACACACCCTTCAAGGAAAAAGGGATCGAAGACTGCCCCCGGAGAGCTTTAATCTTCACCCAGAGATTTTCAACGCCAACAGCCTAGGTCTGGGGACATAAGGAGCATGCACAGTTCAGAAGTAGGTTCGAAGCGGAGAGCATCGATTTTCAGACCCTTCACCCTCTTCTTATCAGATCCAGATCTCCCTTTTATCTGGGGGAACAAAGCTACTCTGGGTATGAGCCACGGATCTGGTGCAGGACCTTCTACAAGATCTCGAACTCAGTTCAGGGATCCCCTTAAATCTCCTTCGATTGTTCTACAGAGGTAAACAACTCGAGAAACCCCTTCCTCTGTGTCATTACAATATAAAAAAATATGCTTCGGTTGTGCTCTCCCTACGCTTGAGAGGAGGAGCTCCTAGTAAAACCTTTGTGGCTCCTGCCTTCTCCTATAAGGATGTGGTTCGTTCGCAGCCCTCTAAGAGAGCCGCTCAACTAGCTGAGGCTCCCAAGCCTTTCCTGGTGGACAAAACAGAGGAAACACCATCTATTGAAATCTCTCATCCAACATTGGATGATCAATTTCAGATGTTTGCAGAAAAAACCTTCATTTGTAGGTTTAATGGACTTTGGCCTCGATCAGCAGACCTCTAGAAGTGGATCCATTCCAATTGGACCAACAACTGCAAGGTTTTATTTTGCTCGAAAGACTTCTTCATTATGGTCTTTGCCTTTAATGAAGATTATCAGAAAGCCCTAATGGAAGGCCCTTGGTTCTGGGGATCGATGGGGCTCTTCCTTACCCCATGGTTTCCATACTTCAACCCTTCCACGACTGTCATCACCAAGCTTCCCATTTGGGTTACACTACCAAACTTCCCTGCGCATCTCTGGCACTTTGTAGTCTTCCAAGGGATTGGGAATACCTTAGGCCGCTTCTTGGCCACGGATACCTCAAGAGGGGAGAAAGGAATTTACACCTTTGGCAAAATTTGTGCAGAAATAGACATCAACAAAGGGCTACCTGATCAGATCAATCTCAAAATCGGGGACTTTCATTGGACTCAAACCTTGGATTATGAGAACACTACCTTCCGATGTTGCCACTGCCATCAGACAGGGCACCTCCAAAACTCTTGTGCCATGTTTCTCGACAAAGAGAAGAATAAAAGAGGTAAATCCAAATCGAAGAGCTGGAAACCATGTGACCCACCTCCCATGGATGATATAGACTCCTTCAGCTCGGACGAGGAAGAAAAATAAGTGGATGAAGACAATGCTGGGCACATGAAGGATTCCCCCTTGGCCTACCCTGAGGTTCCTTTGGCACCTCTGATCACGCAGAAACGTACGCATGAGCCTTCATCCTCTGATTCAGATAAGGAGACCTCTCCTTCAGCACAGAACAATCAACAACTAGTTCCTGTCAAGCCAAGTCATAATGGCTGGATTAAACTCAGCAAGAAGAAAGTGAAAAAATGTCGTTTGGAAGTCTCTACCCACTTTGGGTAGACCCCTTAGTCTAGCTCTCTATTTTTCTGTTCACCTTGTTGCCTCCTGGTTTTTCCATGGTTGTTTTTGGGACTGAGGTTGATAATTCATCATTTCCGGCTCCCTTGCTTCTTTACTTTGCTCATCTGCAAAGCTCTGATTGTACCATATGTTTTTTCCTTAATAGAATTAGTCTTAGAATATATATATATATATATCATATTTTGAATAACAGCATACTATAATAATTTGTGTATTATAAAATTATCTTCCATATTTTTATAACTAGAGTACATTTGTTTTAGGAAGCATGTAAACTTGCTTTATTACTAACAAATCTAGATCTAGTTTAACTATACCCTTAAGAATATCAAATTTTTTTTTACTCAAAAAAAAATTTACTTCATGAAGTTTAATCCCTCACAATCTTCAAGTTTAATCTCTCACAACCTTCGTACGGAATTAAAATAAATTCTAAACTCCTTTAAAAATGGAAAGAAGATATCTATCTTTTAAATTCCTTCCAGCATGTAATTACACCATGACAAAAAATACTAAAATTTGACGAAAAACACTAAAATTTGAAAAAATAAAATCTATATATCAAAGAAATGCTCGCTACACTGGTTAGATCTTTTACAAAATGTAGATTAAACCTTTTACAAAATATTTGACTTGCAATTCTCAAAAAATACACATGCTTTATGTCGATATTTACAAACAAAAATTAAAATAGATTTTCAAACATATATATATGAAAAAAAAATACTCATATCTGCAACATTCAGTATCATAGAGCTTCATACAGAGATTGCACTGAACTCCATCTCAAATATAACAATTTATCCAACTCGATTACCCAACTCCATTACTTGTTCTCAGAGTTTTAGGATGTTTAAAATATGTTACAAAATATTTAAATATACACATTTTTGAAGTGAATTAAGTTATTTCCCAAGGGAGAAATAAAATTAAAATTCCTTGCCTCTTAAAGAAACACATTCTAAAATTATCGAAATGATGATGGAAGGTGAACTCGAGAGATTATCTGAAGAATTGAAGAGTGGGTTGTATTCATCGAAGTGAAGGAATTGAAAAACAATGGGTTGTATTCATAAAAGAGAAACGGATTATACAAACGAAGCCTTAGCTGAACCGCCTAATACCCAAACACGTAGACAGATAATATTCGATTCCTATTGCTGAGCAATGATCTTAGGGTACGATATGCATTACTGTTATCTACTCTATTACTATTATTATATAGTAGTAAAAACTATAATACTAGTACAGGAATGTAGATATGGCTTGATATTGTTACAAAAACGGTTCTACATCCAACACACAAAACCAGGTCCAGTGTCCAGTTGTGTTGCCTCCACCGTAGGAAACTTCAAGGAAGTTGTGTCCAACAACCGCAGACTGAGACGATGTACAACAATAACTACTGTTCTCTTTATCATAATTCTATCGAGAGCTTCTCGGAGTACTCTTTCAGAACCAGTGCCTTGCGCCCTGACATTGCCTTGACATCTATGTGAATAATTGGCCATGACATTGCTTTGCGGCTTGACATCTCTGTGAATAATTGCAGGGGTGTTGCATAACTAAAACTAAACATAATACTCAATTTACATCTTTGTTAGGAGGAAGCAAAACTAAACATGATACTCAATTTACATCTGTATTCAGAGGTACAATTCTGTGTTTGTCGGCAGGACAAATGCTAGATCGTTACAAAAGACAATGAGCGGTTAGCCAAACCTCTTTACTATATGAAACTGCTAGGGTAGCTAAATATATTCGTCAGTTATATTGATTAAATTGAATCAGAAATCAATATTCAGTTGACAGTTTAAATCTTGGGAGTTATAATGATTATTTTGAAGATCAACAAATTGAATCAGAAATCAATATTCAGTTGACAGTTTAAACATGGGAGATTAACCAGTTGAAAGGTTGCACAAATCAATATTTGGTTGACATTTAAATCAGTAGGATTGAAGTTCTTTTCGATGGGGAACACCTTACAATTTAATTACTATTATATTCCGTAACACATTAATTATATATATATTTTGTTTCAAATATAAAGGAATGTACCAGGGGTTTATGCCTAGTACATAGACACCACCGGTCTAGTTCTAACTAAGCTCGTATCTGCAATGTTAGATCCATTCATTCAGTGTTAATAACTACATTGCGGGAGTGATGGGTGTTTTAGTGTTATTGAATACTATTAATTACTAATATTTGTTGTTAACTAGTGTTAATTATTAATTGATAATTAATGTGTGTGTTGGATCTTAAGAAAGGAGAAATAATCGAAGTTTGATTCTTCATAATTTTGTCTATATGGTCAAAGAGAAGAGAAATAAGTGCTCAAAGATCGTTATAGGTGGGTTGGCTTAATAGGTTAAGAAGATTGGAAGTGATGTAGATGGTAGGGAATTGAGAGCTAATGTGAGTAAGAGTCGGGCAGTCTAAAAGGAAGTGTCTTTCATCTTCTACTTGCTTAGAATAGCAAATCTGACAGATTCTATCGTTTCAAGGGGTCTTGGGAATAGACCACTATCTGGTCTCACTCCGAAGGTCATGGGAATGAGTTCTTATCTTAGCGATGTTCATTTTTTTCTTATTGTTGGATAACACAGAGAGATAATTCTGACTATCAAGGGTGGGGTTGATCACTTCTTTATAGTATCTTACCTTCTTTTTACCCTCCAGCACCTGATCCTCCCTCAACGTTTCCTTAAACTTGGAGGTAATAGTATTTTTTATGTTATCTTTGCTTTCCATACCAAGCTTCTCCTTAATTCCCCAATGGTTGAGCCACTACTGGCCATCCTTATGCCACCCGCTTTTGAGACAAAGGTGAGGGTTTTGACTATATTTAGAAGAAATTTTAGGAAGATTTTTTTATTTCATGATGTCAAGCTTCTTCTTATATATCAAATATCTAAGAATAGTCATACTTTCAATGGGGGACAAACCAGATTCGATCAAGAGGATAGGATAGGAAGTATTGTCCTTGATCTTAAGGTTGTATGTTATGAATTTCTTTTGAATCATCTCAATATTCCTCGATAACTCTTTGGATATTCTGCAACCCCAAACTTCACATCCGTATAAGAAAACAAGGGTGATAAGGGTCTCAAAGAGGAACCTCTTTTTACTTCGAATGTAAAGATCGACAAACTTACAATTATTTTCAAGCTCATAATAAGCTTTGCAGCCCCCAATAATCATTATCTAGATGCTATAATTCCAGTTGAGATGATGATGGAAGTCAATGCCCAAATACTTATAAGAAGAAACACGCTCTAAGAACTTTGTATTATACATGAAACTACCATGGGTGATGCTTTTGGATTTAATGATCATGACTTTAGTCTTGTCAGTATTAAATGTCATACCCATCTTGGAGTAGTAGTCATGAATAATCTTGAGTTGTTTGTCAAGTTCATCATGGATTTTTGCAGGAAGAATGATATCATCGGCATAGAGGAGAAGAGTAATCTGAGCACCATCAATTTCGATGCCCTTGCACCCCACAGATTCTAGAAACTCCTCTAGCTTATCAATGTGTATGTAAAAAATGGTACGGGATAGGGGACACACATTCTTAACTCCAATATTGCATTTAATTTCTTTATACCACTCCTCCTTGGTCTTAAAATTGTAAGTAACAGTCTCGTAGAGACGGATCACAACAATCCTTAGTTGAGGAGGGACCATGATCTCTTTAAGTCTCTCCCAAAGCTTATGTCAAGGAACAATGTTGAAAGCTTTTCTAAAGTCCACAAAGCAATAGAAGAGGTCGACTTTACTATTGCGACATTACTGCACAATGATTCTAAGAGTGGCCAGATGGTCAATAGTTGAGTGATGTCTCATAAAACTAGCTTTCCCTTTAGCTCTTTTTCCCTGGCTTTGAAGCCAAAGGCTATGCTTCTTCTCCAAAATGAGCCCATAAATCTTGACCAAGATATGGCTAACCATAATGGTCCTGTAGTTAGATGGCACAATCTTGTCCCCATTTTTAAATATAGGTACAATAAGGCTTTGCGTCCAAATCCGAGGGAAGCCATGCATTATAGCCAAGTTGAGAAGATTGTGGAGATAAGGGATGAGGATAGATCTTCCCATTTTAAGGATCTCATCGTGGTATCTTTAAATATCTTTAGCTTTCCCATTAGTGAGCTTATTAATATTAGACTCAATGCCGTCAAGAGAGAATACATCCATGTTAATTGGAGTGATTAAGGTGATGCCCATAGTGTCCAGAGAGTCATACAAATTCTTAAGGTAGTTTTCCTAGTTTTCTAAGGGGATAGAATGGTTATTTTGGGTTTCTGGACAAAAAAATTCCACCAAATTTTTTTGTCCACGACTTTAGAAAGGTGGAGAAAATAATCATGTATTTTATTAATATATGATATTTTCTTGCTCTTGATGATATTTTTGTATATATTGATATTCTGGAGCTTAGAGATTTCATTAGGATCGTCTCTCATTGCTTTCCTGATAATTTTTAAATCTTTGTCATACCATGGATTGGAAGTTCTATTAGACTACTTAAAGGAAATCTCATTAGAAAACTTGCTAATGGTGTTGGAAACGATAGTAGTGAAATGGTAATAAATTGGATCAATGTTATTATTATAATTTATGGGTCCTAAATCCCTCTCTAAATCCCTTAAGAAGAGGTCGGTTTTACTTCTACTAAAGCGAATGTGTCTTTGTATTTCATTGGTCTCCTGCATGTGGGTGGTATGCATAGAAACATAGAAGGATAGAGATAGAGGAATGTAGTTAGAGTCAGGATTCAATCCATTAAGAAGCTCATATTTTGTAATATGGTTGAGGACGAGGATGTCAGAAATTGTATAATCCACGAAACTGCTACTGAGTGCATGGAAACATGTCATGTTACCGGAGAGGGGTCACTTGTTAATACCGTTACAAATAATTAGGTCTTGGGAACTACAATGTTAGAGGAGCTAAGTGTTGAACAAGTTTTCGGTAATGTCTTCAGGTTTTCTCTTGAATTTGTTAGCTAAGTAACTATCTTCATCAAGCCATAAGGAGTTGGCGTTAGAGTTGTTGCTCAATGTAATGGCTTGGTTAGTAGCAGTTCTAGAATTAAAGTCTACAAGAAAAAGGTTATTACCATCATTTCTCAGGTTGAAGATGTCTTTTTCTAAAGAATTGAAAGAACAATTCTTATCTAAGTTTTTTTTCTTATAGGATGTAGAGTTGATAGGAGAAAAATAGCAGATTGCACTATCCTATTGATGGTAGAATATGAGATTTTGATCCAAAAGTATTGATTGAAGGGTTAAATTTTATGAAGTCATTTGTGAGAGGAAAATGTGTTCCTTATATAGTAGACTATACCACCAAAACCCCTTCAAGAGGATTTCTTATTCCATCCAAACCAAAGCGTGAAACCGTCGAGGTGAGGGACCCTAGATTCATCATGCTCACATGTTTCAACTAAGAGAATAAGGTCAATATCACTCGGGATCCAACTTAACATATGAAATTTACACCATTTAAAGCCACGGTAGTTCCAGAAGAGAATCAAGAGTGATGCAAATCCCTATTTATCACTCGTGCTTGAGACTCTATCTCTAATAATAGCTTTCCTATTCCTAGTGATTGCCCATTTCCCATCCTTTCTTGCATCCTTGACCTTTTGGACATCTTTCATTATTTCATCTTGGTCTTCTGGAATGAGATCTTCATTTATAAATATTCCTGTTCCTTTTAGGCTAGGGGATTTCCTGAGTATATTCAATTTATGTTCATGACAACTGACCTTGATAAGGATGAGTTTGTGTTTCTGCTTAAGTATCTTTCCGACCCTTATTGCTTCTATGAGATAGGTTGTTTCAATTTGAGATTTTGTTTTTAATTGTTCTTTAACCATTTCTAATGTGTTTTCATTGTTTTGTTCTTCTATACCCGCAACTATAAAATTTAAGGCTTGTTTGTGGCCCCCATGGTCAAGAACAATTAATTTATTAATTTATCTTTGATGGGTTTGGTATCTAAGTTATTTTCTATCTTATTTAGAGCTGAGTTATTATGTAGTTGTTCTTTTAGATTTTTAATCTTTATTTTCAAGGTGTTATTTTCTTTGACCATTGTTTGTTTACTATGTTCTATTTCTTCAATTTTACCTTTCATTTCTTAGAGTTCAATTTCTAATGTGGTTATTTTATTTTCTAATGATTTGTGTTTATTATCAAGCATTGCAGTTAGTTCTAATTTAAAATGATTTTCTATTTCTTCTCTTGGTCTTTCTAAAGACTCAATGTACTCATAGAGACTATCTAATATAACTTTACTTGGTCTGCCTTTGCTAGAGTGTGGCTTAGAAATATGAAGGGAAGTATTCATAGTGTAATAAAACAAATCTTAACACGATGAGGGTAAATGAGAATGTGTGATGAGGATAAATGAGAATGTGTGCACCGGTAAAGCAGAACCAATGTGAGGTTGTCACCGCACCTTGGAGGCTGAGTCTTTGGCAAATATAGATCTTGCTCAATGCAGAGACTAACAGTCGCCGCCGAAATACAAATGATCACAGAGATCAATGTGATAAATAATTGTGGCCACTGTTATATCCTTTACTTAGCAGTTGTATCCTTGGCTCTTGTTTCTTCTATGAATTGTATTGCTACTCGATGGACGATCCATGTATAATTCGCACCAAGACCTCAAAGATCAAAACGGATAGGTGAAGGTTTTGCTTCTGTTTGGCTTAAAGAACACAAGTAGACCGAAATCAATTGCCTTCAAAGTTGGATTTGTGACACATCTAGACACTTCAACAATAGTGCGTGTAACAACAGCTGCAACATGCTCTCTGTAATTCGGCCCTCTAGCAACTATCTTGTCAAAGAGTGGTGCTATGAAAACCGTGGTGCTCCGGTGGCGTTAAAGTCATGCCAGAAATTTAGAAGCGGCTTCAAGATTGACCACTTTCATAACTTTCTTTGCAATTTGAAGCGAAACCAGATTGAATAAACGTGATATCTATATTCGTTGCGGAGTCCGCAAACCGAGACCGCATAGACTTGCCCTACGATTGGCACCTAGACCGCAGAGACTTTCCCTTTGCAATTTGAAGTGACTTCAGAAATCAAATTGAAGAAATGCGATATAGACATTGGTTGCGGAGTCTGCAAACCGAGACTGCAGAGACTTGCCCTACAATTGGCACCCAGAGCGCGACTCTTATCAAATTATTATTCGGAGTTTCGCGATGCAACAGGTGCACGATAGCTTTTGCATGAATGATTGAAAGTTGCTCTCATGTCTTAGATGCCCTCACGTGAATATTAACATATCACTCTTCTAACGAAATTCATGTGAAACAGTCGCATTAAAATAATTTATTTTTTAAATTGAAGTTATTCTTAATGATTAGCTAATTATTAATTTTAAATATTTTGAATCCTCTAACATTGAATATGAAACTGTGGAGTGATACAAAATAATATTTAGGAGAGTCTTTCTCAAAAGAAAAGCCATATCCGTAAAAGATAGTAATTTAAAATAAAATTTAAGAGAGTCTTTCTATTCTTATTCGTAATTAATAATAATTTAAAATAAAATTATAATTTAATTAATTTTTTAATATTTTTAATTATAATAATGTATAGTATATAATATTATTTTTAATATTATAATATCTTATAATTTAATTTAATTAATGTTATTTATTATAAAATAACATTTATTAATAATTACAAACCATTTAATTTATATCATTGTGTTAGTTTGTATATTTTTATTAAAATTGTGAAAATATGAAAAAATGATAGACTGTAATTTAAAAATTAACATTTACCAAAAGAGGTTTTATCTCTAAATTTCCATCGTTGAATAAATTTTCTTCTTCCAATCACCGAATTCATGAAACCATAAAATAAAATAAACTTTCAATACACGTTATATTTAACTGTAAACGGATATATTAATGATAAAATGTTATAATTATCTAAACATTTGAGAAATTAAATTTTTCCTTGGGAACTTTTAAAAAAAATATTTCAAAATTGGGAGGTTCACAGAAAAATGTAGTTCCAGGTTTGATAAGCATTATATTGGTTGAAAATTTATGTCTTAATGATAAAATATGACAATTACGGAAACAAAGCCATGTTTAGTATGTTATGAACTAACCAATAGTGATGTCAGCATGTAAGCTATCCTCCCTTCTGTCACAGCTAGTGTATTAGGTTGCAAACATTACTCATTTAGAAAAAAATTCGTGTCTTTATGTCATGAAGAAACATACGACCTGTTAGTGTTTGGAAGTGTGGTTCGCTCCCATGATTATCATGTAATGGCACAATTATGGGCTTGCAAGATTTGTACATATGCATTGTTTCATGCTGGAAATGACGAGAAGTTTTAACGAAAACAGATAAAAGCATATGTAGATAAACTTATGATTTAAGAGATTGATTTATACTTCAACCGTAAAATTTATTTATTTATTTATTTTTATTTTAATAATAAGAGATAAAATGAAACTGGGATATAGAATAAGTAATTGAACTATATTTTTAAGTGTAAATGTTTGAAATTATTATTAATTATTTTTTTTGGAAAATAATAAAACTAATTTAAATTTTTTCATGGCTTAAATTTTGAGACGGTAAAGAGTAAATATTTATAGTAATAGTGATTCATTGGCAGAAAGGTTATTGCTGCTAACTACATTTTAGTACATAGTATTAATGATTATGGTATAAAGATCTTTTATGAACTATGGAAATGTATATTTTACAAAACTCTTAATAAGGTATTTATAATTTTTATACATCATTGTGTTTTATGATTGTCTAAACTTGTTGGTTACTAAGCATGACTAAGATCATGTGTTATAATAAACATAATTTGTCTCTTTATTCAAACAAATTTCTCTTTTGGGACTTCGGAAATAATGTAAATCAAGGAGATGCAAAAGAAAGTGTTGTGATGTGCTACATTAACTGATCCAAATATATTTTACATAAGCTAAGAGGTTTTATCAATGTTTAAAGTGCTACCTTGAGTAGGATGGATATTGCGCAATTGATCGAATTCAATCATCAAAAATAGTTCACACTTTTAGAAGGGTGGTGGGTGATACAAAACAATGTTTAAACTCATGAAATAAATAGGAGAGACATAGGTCTTGCTAGGTTCCTACCATAACCTTTTTAATTAGATACTTTACTAATGTACAAGGTCATCTTCAATGAATAAGGGAAATCAAATAGTTAGTTAGTTGCTATTCATTATAAAAAAGGGTATGTTTTATTAACAAGGCCTAAATTAATTTGTTAGCCCACATCATAAATGGCTCATAGGTGGTTAATATTATGTACAAATAGTTGAATAGAAAGTGGAAGGTTATGTAATGTTTTATCAATGGCTTTTGTTGTCTTTGGAACACTACTCTTGGATGTTTCCCACATGAAGAGGTAAGTGAACTTATCTCTTTAGGTTCATTATCAAAAAGCTATTTCTTAAGGTTTATTACACATTTTTTTATGGTGTTAGTTTTTGCACTATTATTTTGTGAATTACACTAAAACTGGTATCTTATCACTTTCTTGGGCATTAACTATGAGAACGTTTTTGGCACATAATGATAGATTTTTCTTCCCTTTTCCTAATTTTTGGAAAAAAGGGGATACTAGAATTTAAGTTAATTTATTAAACATTATGTGTATAATTTAGAGAATCCACCTTGATAATTTAATTCCTTTTGAGGAAATACCCAATTAAAAAAAAACACATGGGAGACAATGCGATCAATAATTTAAAATATATTTTTTTTAAATATTTCCTTGTTGGAATAATTGTCACATCTGGGAATCCATCACATAGACTAACCACCAACCTAGGTACATGGCACTAACTATCCACTCAATTTAATTGTAAGGGTTTGAATTTTATTAATTTCTTCAAGTTTTGGTGTAATAGAGAACCCCAACATATTATAAAATCCTTGCCCCCTATTTGATTCCTCTAACTTACATTGAGAGGTGGGGTATTAGAGTGACATATGCACCTCTAGGAATCAATCATGTTAACTAAACACCACCCGAGGAATAGGGGAATAACCACCCACTCACGCTAATGGTAAGGATTTGGAAGTTTCCTAATGGGTGGGTTTTGGTGTAATGGAACACCTCAACATTTTTCTGGGTCACATTCTTAAATTTCACAGATCAAATATATTTTGATAGAGATCATAGAGTTGAATAAATAAAGTTCCATTTCATCCAAAGAATGGTATTACATTTCATAATTTATGTCAATGTTGAAGGTTATAAGAAGAAACAGTGAAATTGTCATCCGGAAACAACATCCTTGATCCTAGTGAAAGTTAAGCACCTACACTAAGTGGGGCCCACACAAGCTATTTTTAGGTTGAGGTCTATTTATAGATGCATGAGAAAATTCTATTTATAGATGATTTCTATTTATATATTTTTGAGTAAATTATATTTATAGATGCATGTCTACTATTATTATCCCTTAATAATAATTGGAAAATAAACAACAATCTATTCTCAATGAGCACCTGGAAATAGTTAACTAAAGTGGAAAATCAGTTAGCTATAGGAAATTCGAGTTCAGAGGTTGGTTGGTGGGACATGCAAGTGGACTTAGTTGTAGCTGAGTGATTCAAAGTTGTAACAGAGTTGGATGTGTAGTTATGTGACTTGTAAAGTAGTTTAACTCAGTTAAGTGAGTTAAACTTAGTTGTGCTAGTTGTAACTGAACATACACTAGTGAGAGATTAGTGAATTAATTATTTAATTAATTCACAATCAGTGGTCTCACATGCAACTGAAGATTTACTACTGTTAACTACATGCATGCTAGATCCAGTGGAGACCCAGTTGAGAGATAGGTGAAAGGGACAATTTGACTATCAGTTGTGACATTAGTCAGTCGACACATGCAACCACACACACATTGGATGTGCCTATGAGGATTGCACAATAAAGGCTGTAAAGTATCATTCATTCAGAGGTTCTTGACCATTAGGGATTGCACAGTGGAGGCATGTTGTCTGGAGGTAGTAAATTGACACATGAATTTGCCAATTTTTGTATGACAGTGTGAGACGATTATATCTTGGATTAGAGTTTTGTATGATATTGTTTCATTATCCATGATATATAAATAATATATGATAGTGGGGTTTTTAGCTTTATGATTTCCCAGTAAAAACATGTGTTATGTGTGATTGATCTTTCTTCCTGATATTGTAATTGGCATTCGTGTTATAAATTTCCGCAAGAAATTTTGTAGAAATGATTATGTATTTAATAGTGGCATATAATTGTTATATCAGGAGAATCGAAGACATGCAATACATAATTGTATTAAAATTTTTAGATGGTATCAGAGCACAAAAGATTACAATTTTGAAGCAGGAGCTGAGTTTGTTGGTGGAAAGAATTCAAATTTACAGAAATATTTTCATGGTGCTACAATTGAGTAAACATAAAAACGACTTTCAATGGATTGCGGCTAGAGTATGCACCCGATGGAAGCTTGAAATACATTTCTTGGAAGGTTAGGGTGGAGGCGGTGCTCGAAGATAGCGGCTTGAAGGTATTCATTGAAAAAGATGTTCCTAAGCCTACTTAGACAGATGTTGCATTACTTGATGCATGGAAAAAGAAAGTAGCAATGGTGAGGAGGATTCTCTTAGAAGTTGTACGAGACCACATTGTCTCAAGCCTTCATGGAAATTCCGCACCATATGCTATGTGGAAGGCTTTGACGGATCTATTCCAAAGAAGCAGCGACCATAGGAAATTGGTGCTGAAAGATAAACTCATGAAGATCAAGATGGAAAATAATGACACTATTCCGGTATACTTAACAAAGCTTTTCCAATGCAAGGATGAGCTTGGGAGTGTAGGAATAAGTGTTGTTGATGATGATTTGGTGAGTTTGGCTCTCTCTAGAATTCCTAATAGTTGGCACAGTTATGAAGACTCTTTCAGTGAACTGGAAAAAATGTCGGATTGGGAAGGACTATGGTCGGATCTAGTGCAGGAGGAGTTCAGGCGGAACTCCAAAGATGGCTCTTTATCAAAGCCTAATGATGAAAAGGATTTTTCTTTGGTTGCCAAGGTGAAGAAGGGGAATGGGAAGAAATTTCATTCTAAATATGAGGTCGGTGAAGATGGAAAGGAGCACAACATGTCAAAAGTGAAGTGTTTTCACTATCATGAGTATGGACATATTGCCAGAAATTGGCCACAAAAGAAGAATAACAAGATGGATACTGGAGCTACAGCTGGTAAGGCTCTTGCCTCGCAATTTGAGCTTTACTTCTCATTGATCGCATGCATGGTTTCAAGTGCATTGGGATTGGGGTGGTACTTGGATAGTGGTGCTTCCTTTCACATGATGGGAGATAAGAAAAAATTCAGTGACTTGGAGTGGTATAGCATCATTTATCACCACCTTATATTTGATGATTTATACATTGGCCTTGGGCAACCCTTCCTTCAGACTTGGAAATATTTCTCAAAAATTAGTATCTTAAAACCCATACACGACTCTTCCCAGACTTTTTCGTGTATATACGCAAGTCCACACATAGATAATCGTGTATGACATTTTAAACATTAAAAATATATAGATATATATTCCCTATTTTAGAGGCGAGGTTTGAGATTTTTCCAGTAACTTAACCACCCCAGCCCATGGCCTAATTGTTCCCAACTGTAAAAACTAATTTGAGAGAGTATAAAAGACCCTCAAGGGAATGGCGTAATGGAGGAAGAGAGAGAGAAATATAGATATTATACATCATTAGAACCCTATCCAATTTTGATATATTCCCATGCCTCTTGCACTTCCTAGATATTTTGGAGGAAACACTTGTTTCCTTGAGATGCTCACCACCCTATGTGTCATCCATTGTGCATGAGTCTTGGAAGAAATCTTGAGAGGCTAGGGGCTAGATGGATCCAGAGGATGGTATGCTCGAAGGCTGTGGCAAATTTCAGGTGATCTCTCCACGTTTATGTATTGTACATGTCATTAATAATAGAAGAGCCATATTTTTCCCGATGCTTACATGTCAATTATCTTTTATACATGTGTAATGATCATTAATTGACATTTATTTATTTTTTTATGATATTATGCACAATTTTCAGTAACATCTAGAACATATATATGTTGTACAACTAGGGTTTTCTGTTCGTTCTTTGCTAATTTATAGATTATGGAGCACAAAGTGTTGCAGGGGGATTTCACCCCATGGGATCTACTTCAACCAAGGGATATCCGAGTAAGGTCTGCAACCTATAGATTCTATTTATTTGCATACAAGTTGGCTAAGTGAGTCCTTCTTGTAATGGCATGCCCCCTATATGTGAACGTTCATCAACCCAAGACCTTTAGGGTAACAATTCCTGAAACAGAAATGGCGACTCCAGTGGGGATCACATTCTCGTGATTTCCTGTTTGGGCTGTTTTATCTGTCTTATAGGTTTCTGACAAGGTTTATCACTTTTTACAGTCTAGCAAGTCTTTTTTCAATCAGACAGAAGACTTGGTCCCTTGATCAGGCTTGAATTTTTTGTTTTTTCCTTATCTTTATTTCCATACGTGCCTTTTTCTTTGCATAGTCGTGTATACCTGATTTGTTTTCCCAAAGGGACCCGCATATACGCAAGTTTCCTTGGTTATAGTCGTGTATACATGCTTGTTGCACACTGTTAAACCGCGTATGGCTGGAAAATTTTGAAAATTTAGGTTTTCAGCATTTGTAGTCTTGTCTGTCTCAGTTGAACCATTCCTGTGGTGTCTTTAAGGTCTCTGGACTGTGTTTATGGTCATTTCCTATCCATTTCTCTCTTTCTTTTGCAAAAACCTAGCCATTTGGTGAATTGCCTTGGTTTGTGTGTTTGCAATTTCGGCTGAAGCACCAAGAGCTTTTACTAATGTTCTTGACTGTTCTGACCATTCAAAACAGTGAGCCTCTGCTTGTTTTCTCTTCTTGGCCCTATGCATCACTTTACTTGTGGTTTTGCCTCTTTGGTCTATTTTGGTTTTCTTGATTTCTTGAACTTGTCTTGTTGCGAATCTTAAAAAATCTCTTTTTGGTTTTTTATTTGAGTTTCTGTTCATTGCAAGATTGTGCTACTGTGTTGCATCAACTGGTTGAGTCTCGTGATTCTTTTTTCTCATTTTAAGTCTCGCTACGAAAGTAGCATTGTTGGCTTGGGCACTTTGAAGCCTTTGTTGAAACACATTTTGTTCAATTTCGGTTCTTGGGTAGTTTTTTCTGTTTTCTTGAAATCTCTTTTCTTCCATTATAAGTTAAAAGCCTAAATTTTTTTTGTATTACCTGTATCTTTTTCTTTGAGTTTGTTTTTACGGTTTCATTACATCTTTTGAAGATTTTTGGTTGGTTTCTAGTCTTTGGTTCTTGGCTTGATTTTTAAGGAAGTCTTCTCTTGATTTATCTCTTTTGTATCAAGTGCATTTTGGTGTTCTTATGCATAGGAGTTTTGTTTGGAACTAGCCTTTTTTCTCTATCAAAAAGTGATCGAACCGTTGTCTTGCTAGGGGACCCTTTTTTGCTTCTTTAGAATTAGCATATTAGGATTTGGATGTCATTGGTAGTTTGCATTAAGTGCATTTGAGAATTTTAGTATTTTTCATAATTTTCTGGATCATGTGAAGTGTGAATGTATGAAAAGAAAAAAAATAGTTTTTTCTAATTAGTTTTGTAGAACCCATGTAGAGATCACTTTTCATAGAAATGAAATTGTTGCATTTTCATGTAACTAGGTTTTCATTAATTTCTTCTGCGTCATAAAAACACCATCAGTTTCATTTCTGTGTACCCTTGACTTAAGTAACAACCAATTAAAACAAGCTATATAATTAAAAGCAACTAGAAGGTTTTGTATCATTGTCATTAATCATACACCAACTAGCTAGGTTGTAGGGCCTTGGATTAGGTGAGTGGAGAGTTAACTCTCCAAGGCCGCTCAAATTGTTAAACATAGAAAGTTTATTAATGAGTGAAATTGAACATCGTTAAGTGGACCGAGAAAGCTCTCCTCTAGAGAGTCAAGCGTGAGGGATAGTGCAGGCAGAGAAGAGAGATACCCCCTCTCCTATTTTGTGAATCTTGACCTAAGAATGTTCCACCCGGTAGCCAATACGTACTGGTGCCCTTAGTTGCCTATCCTAGGGACCACATAGGTGACTGCGGGGGGGAATACCCCTGGTACCTAAGATAGACATTGCATCACTTTCATCAGTACTTCTGGATGGCGCCCTTGCGAAGCTTGGGGACTTGCACCGACAAAGGTTTTTATCAGGAGGTCAGTGTAACTATTTCAGTTACCTTCGCTAATAGGCCTGGGGCATAATTACCCCAGACTATTTTTGGAAGGTCTTATTATTTTGCTTTCCTGTATTTTCGTGTCCAGTCCTCATCACCTGGAGTAGAAATGCATGAGAGCTGCTTGTCTAGCTATATCTTAGGAACGTTTTAGATTGTTCTTTTTTCTCCTAGATTTCTTAGCTTCATATCTTTTTTTAGTCTAAAAATAATCTCTTAAAGTGGATGACCGATTGCCTCATCGATCGAGGAGGCTTCATGGGTTGTCTCCCGCAAGTGCCGAGCCTTCTTCAAGAAGACTTAGGATTAATTCAGAGGGTGATTTTCACCCGGTGGTTTCGAACAAATCGGAGATAGATCCTCCGTTAAGGCTTGTTGTTTTCTTGGGTGGTTCTGGTGTTGGTTTCAGTATAGAGAGGAGTGTTCCAATCATCTTTAGAGTTTTATTTCTAGCAGGAGAAGTAGAAATAGAGGAAGTCCCTCAGCCTGTTGTGTCTCTTCCATCTTCTCTTCCTACTAGTCATCCTCATGTTATTCAATACATCAGGCCTAAGTCTCACAGACTGGCTAGTCCCTTTCCGTCAAATCCCTTTCTTTTGATGGCCACAACTCAGAACACAGTTTCGGCTATCAACACTGCAAGTGTTGAAACTTCTCTTTTAGTTGAAGGAGGGGGCATTATTGCTATATCAAAAATCACTTCTAGTGCTTATTTTTTTGGCTCTGGAAACACCCAAGCACATGCTTCTCCTTATGCTCCCTTATCTTATGGAATGCCCACTAGTGGAATTCCTTCTTTCTCCTTTTCTGTTGCTTCAGCTATCTCCACACCCATTCCTTCTATGCCTAGTGGATCAGCTTCATTTCAAGGGTTCCCCTTTGGAAGTGGTCATATCCCTCATTAAACCCCTTCCTTAGGATATTTACCTTTTACCTCTTATACTCAAGGTTTCAATCCTTTTTCAGGAGGTGAAAATTCTAATTTATTTTTGGGTTGGAACCCTGTTTTTACGGCATTAGGAGCAGGGAGTCAGTTTCTTGGAACCCTCACCAAGGGGTTTCTTCTTCATTCAATACCTCAGTTGGAGGGAATGGTCCTGTGTACAGTAACTCCATGTTGGGGGGGGGGGGGGGTGGTGGGGGGTCCTTCTCTGAATGTTGGGTCGCAATGTTTTTCTTATGGCCTAGCATTCTCTATGAACAACATCTGGAAACCTGATGCCTCAGCAAATCTAGGTTATTATTTTCATAATATGCGAAATCCTTCCTTTGGGGGATGGAATTCCCAGGCTCCTCCTCGTTTTCCATTTCTGCCAACGTTAAAATTTCCATATCTATCAAAATTGACTAACGATCCTATTTGGTATAGTCTAGGTTGGCCTCCAGTCCCCACTAAGCTCCCTTCAGACTTTCCAAAGTTTGAAGAGAAAACTGGTGAGGATCCCGCGGATCATATCACCACTTTCCATTTATGGTGTTCCTCGAACTCCCTGATTGACGATTAAATTAGGTTGAGATTATTTCAAAGAACCTTAACTAGAAATTCTTCCAAATGGTATATTGAGTTAACTAGGGGTAGTTTTTCTACTTTTGGAGAGTTGGCTACCATGTTCTTGAATAAATTTCAGTTACCTGTCCGTTATGACATTGGGACTGAACTCCTCACCAATTTTCAGCACGACAAGGAAACTCACATTTTTTATCATATTGAGGAATGTCAAAGAAGGAAGAGGGTTATTAAGGCCCAAATCTCGAATGAATTCCTTCTTGAGTGGTTTTTGAAATATTTACAGCCAGAGATTTCTAAAGATGTATCCATTTCATGTGTATTTTCTGAAGAGCGGGCTATTTTTAGGGCTCATCAGTTAGAACTGATCTATTCTTAGTCTGGAGTCCTCAATAAAAAAAATCCGTAGTTTCTCGCTCCAAAATAGACTTAGCCAAAACTAAACTCGTTCCTCATGGTGATGGGCTTATCGGTTCAATTGATAGCGGTGCAGCTTACCTGCTAAGTCAATTGCAGCATTTGTATATACAACCTGCTTCTTCTAGTCAGGTTGTGCCTTCAGTATCAACTCCTTCCTAGTCCTTTGGAATTAATGTTGTCCAAACTTCCAACCCCAAAGGAAATCAACAATCTGATGGGAAGAAAAAGGGATGGAATAACAAGGAAAAGGAAAAGTATGGGAAGGGGAATGCAAACAAATCCAACGATCATGTTGGAAACAGTAAAAAGGATAATAAAAAGAAAGTGAAATTTCCATCCAAATACTGGAGTGCTGGTGTGAATCCAAATACTGGGGCTTCCTCTGGGGGAACCCAGGAAGGGGAAAGTACATCAAACATATACATGATGAGTGCTCACACATATATCGGTACAATATATCGTGACTATGGCGAAGCTGAGTCTTCGAAAGCTAAGGGTGTTCCTGATAGTACTGAGCCACTTCATATTACGAGGCCCACTGTTGAGCCTATACCTCGGATGCCGAATGCATCCTCAAAAAGTTCGACGATCAATAATAATGCCAAGGCTACCCAGAACTGCTCGATTGTAGAAGATTTGGCTCAAAGTCCTTGTGCCATGTCCACATTAGAGGTGCTCCAGTCTTGTCCAGTTCAAGGGAGTGCTTTACTCACTGCTACTGGGGCTTTTGATCCAAAGAATTCTCTTATGATCAAATTTGACATGTTGAATTTTAAAAAGAGACTTCCTCATCATATGGCCTTCCATATTAGATTGACTTATCAAAAATGCAATATCTTTCAAATAGTCGTTGATGAGGGTGCTTCCATGTGTGTAATGTCCCTTGCATGCTGGAAGGGTATTGGATCTCCCGCATATGTCCCTTCATCCACTCTTCTCATAGCGTTTATGGTCATTCTCACAAGGCACATGGTATTGTTCCAGCTTTTCCCATCTCTGTTGGGGGCGAGACTTTTAATATCGAAGCTGAGATAGTTGATGCAAGATTAGACTGTAACCTTATGTTGGGGCAGAACTGGATCTATGAGATGGATGTCATTGCATCCTGATTATTTCACATTGTTTTTTTCCCTCACGAAGGGATAATTGTCACAGTTGACCAACTAGATTGTTCTCGTGTAGATCTAAATGCATCTTTTGACTGAACCATTCCTTTGGTGAAGGATGCCAAGGAACTTCTTGAGAATCTGGGGGTTGGAATGTACACTTCCTTGATGTGTACTTTTGATCTTCCACCTCCTTCGGTTCATATCAATGCCATTTCGTCCTCCAGGGCTCCTATTCGAAGGGAGTTCTTCAGAACTCATTATTTTTCGAACCCTTGGACCTTAATTTCTCCTACCTCCACATTAGAAGAAGTTCAAGAGGGTGGAATGGTGTTTCTTATGTCTTCAGATGTGATTTCTTATAGCTCTATTGTTGACTCTGCAGATTCCATCCTAGTTTCTCTTTCACTAGAGGAATTGGATGGAGATGTGGCCCTAGCTTGGACTCTTAGTTCATCATCGGCTTAGGATTGCCTTGATACCACTCTTCCATCTGATGAGGCAATCCTTGAAGCAATTACTGGTTTAGATATATCATGGGATGATTTTCATCATCAATCTTACTTTCTCCTATACCTGCGTGAAGTTGAATCATTTTTTCCTAGCCCTCAGTCTTCTGGTCCTGTTCACCCAGTTCTGAATCCTTCAGCACAACCAAAGGTTTTTGCTGAAGGGAATATGGTTGTGATTTCTCCTACTATCCCGATGAACATCTCCAGAGATCCCAACATCACAGCCATATTCCCTTCAGAAAAAACTTTTGGTTGTCTTCATCGGAGCTAAGTGTTCCCCTGAAGAAATTCGAATTTATACTGATCTCTTTCGAGAGTTTCATGATGTGTTTGCCTGGTCTTATGAGGAAATTCCTAGAATAGATCCATCTATTGTCCAACATGAGATCAAGGTATATGAAAATTCTAAGCCTATCAGGCAAAAGCTTCATCCGGTCAACCCTAGGAAGCCCACAACTATCAAATCTGAGGTGGAGAAGCTGCTAAAGGCAGGGTTCATTTACCCAGTTCCTTTGACTGAGTGGGTTTCAAATCCAGTTCCCATGGACAAGAAACAATGAACAATTCGAGTTGGCATTGATATCAGGTACCTAAATAAATAATGTCCTAAAGATAACTACCCCACACCATTAATAGATCAGATTATTGATGATTGTGAGGGCAATGAGATATTCTTCTTCATAGATATAATCAAATTACTATCCATCTTAAATATTATCATAAGACTGCATTTATTTTTCCCTGGGGTACCTTTGCTTACAAGAAAATGCCTTTGGGCCTCAAAAATGCTGGAGCTACTTTTCACCCGGCCATGTCTTATGCCTTCCACGACATCAAACATATTATCAAGGCATATTTGGATGATTTAGATGCTCATTCTCGCAAGAGAATTGATCATCCTTCTCACCTCCATCCTGGTTTTGAACGATGTTAGAATTATAAAATCTGGTTGAACTCGAAAAAGTGTGTTTTCGTTGTCACATCCGGTCAGTTGTTGGGATTCATCGTATCTACGGAAAGGATTCAGGTAGATCCCTTCAAGGTTGAGGCAATACTTCAGTTGCCTCCCCCATCTTCAATTCGTCAACTTCAAGGTCTGCAAGGAAAATCTAATTTTATGTGGAGATTTATCGTAAATTATGTCGATATTACGAAAGGATTTATGAGATTATTAAAGAAAGGGGTTCCATTATTTTGGGATGACTTTACTCAATGCTCATTCGATGCTTTGAAAAAAGCATTGACCTCTACTCCTTTATTGAGTCCACCCGATTATAGCAGGGATTTCCTCTTGTATCTCACGGCAGCAGAATATACCATTGGTATGGTTCTGATTCAGGACGAAGATGCTCTTTTTGAGCATGTTATATACTACCTAAGTCGAGGCTTGGGTGGATTTGAACTCTGGTATTCTTCGATAGAGAAGCTTGCTTTAGTAGCTGTTCATGTTGTTCAGCAGCTCAGAAATTACAATCTCCTTTGCAAAACTTATGTTTTGGCAGTAGTCAATCCATTTCAGTTTGTTCTCAGTAGGCAAGTGATTGGGGGAAAATACAATCAATGGATTTTCATTTTGCAGGAACTGGATCTTGAGTTTATGTCTGCCAAGTCTAATAAATCATTAGTTTTTGCAAAATTGATTTCTTAGTTTCCCTATGGAGAAGAGATTGTTTATGATGACTTATTTCTTGATGAACATATTTTTCTCATTTCCTCACAGGATCCTTGGTATGGGGATCTTATAGTTTATCTCCAGAATGTGAAGTTTCCCTCGACTTTTTCGAAATATGAGCGTCGAAAGTTACGTCACTTAGCCAAAATTTATTTGATTATTGGTGACACTTTGTATCGTCGCGGGGTTGATTCGATCCTTAGATGCTGCTTAACTTTTGATGAAGCTGAGGTTATGCTGAATTATTGCCACAGTGGAGCTTGTGGTGGTCATTTATCTGGGCTTGCTACAGCCCAGAAAATCTTGCGTGCAGGATACTTTTGGCCTTCGATTTTCAAATATTGTATGGAATCGGTCAAAAAGTGTCATCCGTGTCAGGTTTATACCCAAAATATGCATGCTCATATAGCTCCGCTCTTTCCCATCGTTACTGTTGGTCCCTTTACAAAGTGGGGTATTGATTTTAATGCTTGTAACCCGCCTTCGGCTAGGGGTCACAAGTACATTGTTGTAGCCGTAGACTGCTTCACGAAGTGGGTTGAGGCTACGACTAATTTTAGGAATGATGGTGAGACAACAGCTCTTTTCCTCTTCAATCAAGTCATTTATCAATTTGGTATTCCCAAAGAGATTGTCACTAATCGTGGCAGTCACTTTCAGAACAATATGATGGCTGAATTGGCTCTGAAATTAGGTTTTCGGTAGGAGCATTTGTCTCCTTACTATCCTCAGGCCAATGGGGAAGTTGAAGCAATGAAAAAATCCTTGAAGAAAATTCTTCAAAGGAAAATTGATAAAGCCAGACCCAATTGGCATATTATGTTGTATCCTACACTTTGGGCATACTGGATGTTATTCAAAACTGCAACTGGTTTTACTGTGTTTCAACTGGCTTATGGGTTGGAATCTATATTTCCTATTGAGTGCGAAATTACCTCTCTTAAGTTAGTTGTTGAGCTTCTTTCTGACACTTCTAGTCTCGAAGAATGCCTCCTTCATCTGGAACATCTCGATGAGCAGTGCCGAGATGTAGCTACAATGAATGAGGCACATATGAAACGAGTAAAGTTTCAGTACGATAAGATGATCAAAACTAGGTTTTTCTATGAAGGTGACCTTCTCTTGGTTTATACCCAAGAGAAGGATGCCTTAGGGGCAGGAAAGTTTAAATCCATGTGGTATGGTCCCTTCATCGTTAAAAAGGTCTTGAAGAAAGGAGCTTATGCCTTGATTGATTTTGATGGAAATGAGTTTGCGGAGCCCAGAAATGGGCTTTATTTGAAAAAGTATTATGCCTAGGCTTTGGCCTAGCATCTTGCTTGTTGTATATATATATTGTACATATCTGGGTTTTCGATTTTTGGTGTGATTTTAATGAATTTAATCTGCTTTGGCAGGTATTATTGGATGACATGAGTCACTTTGGTTTCGCTGATGGTGCTAGTAGACAGAACCAGAGCTTAGCTGCCATGGCTTGGGTACTCCATTATCCATCCAGTCAGTTGTTAGTTTCAAGAGGTATCTACATTGGTCTTGCTTCGAACAACATATTAGAATATACTGTAGTGATTAACCTACTCTCGGAGGAAATATCCTTGGGTTTTGATTCGTTAGTAGTTTTCTTGGATTCACAGCTGGTGGTTTCATAGTTGAACAACACATATCGGATTTGAGACCCATTTTTACATCGATTTTTTTTTAGGGTAAGTTTGTTACAAAGATCATTTGAATTTATAAAATTCATTCATATTCCTCGAGCTGACAATTGGATGGCAGACTTATTGGCTAATCAAAGAAATTGATTGGCATGTTCATCATTCAATGCTTTAAACAATATATCAAATACATCATTCATTTTCATACATTTGAGTCATCACATCATATCAATCATTGCATATATATATATATGTATGTATGTATGTATGTATGTATATATATATATAGTCAGAGTGTTCAAAATATATACAAAATCTGGACCATCATGCCCTACAAAATTAAGGCTCATGCCCGATCATGTCTATCATCAAAAAATATTACAGTCATTCGATCATATCTATAATCTACTCCTGAGGTCCCTACCCAAAATTTGTGTTCCTATATAACATAATGGCAGTCACTACACGATGGAATAACTGCACCCAGTCTCGTGGTATTCCTACCACCCATCTTTTGATAGCCTGTAGTAAGTCCTCTATCGTGGCCATAGGAACTTGGCGAGTCAAGCTCTCTAAGTTCTTCTGTACTGCATGGAGTGTCCTTCCAGGGACTTCAACATCTGCCTCACCTCTGGGGTGCTTGTGCTTGGGGTATCCCTCAGTCCTAACTGGTCCCATGTCTTCATCATGATCATCGTAATTTTGTAAGTCATTTAGTCCAATCAAAAACATTTTTTCATTTTAATATTTCGAAAAAATCATAAAAATCACATAAACAAAAAATCAAAAATGAAATCTCATTGATTGCGCCCCATGTTGCACCAGGTGGAAAGACTAGATCTGGATCACTGCAAAATTCCATCCCAACATAGGGATAATCTTCCACTGCGATGACTTTTTCTTCCCACCATTGGAAGAACTCATCATCCCAAGTGGTCCAGGGAACTTCACTTCCCCCTAATATTTTCATAAGATTAGCCCATCAGGCTATTCTTGGATCTCTCAGGCTACTGATTGTTGAGATGAATTTGGGTTGAGGCCCTAGGACCCTCTCGAAGAAGAATGACAGCAATATTGTACCATACCCGAAATGTTTGGTCTTTGATTTCAAGATATAAGTTAATTGTTTCTTCATGTTTCTTAGTAAGTTTGTGCACCAATGAAAGAGATGAATCAGACACTCTATTGTGTAATATTCCCTTTTTTGGTGTCACCTATAGCAAGGCTACGATGGACTTCCAGAGTTAGAAGCAGATCGGTCACAGGTACAAGTTGGTGTCATCAGTGGGCCCAGGGGATTTTGGAGGAGTTTTGAGGATTTTCTATGTGGTCGGGTGGAATTTGCTAGATATATTCCATCATCCGAGCAGTTTGGCATTTGTTCTGGTGCATTATGATAACTTTCGGAAATTTGAGTTATTTATGGGCTTAACTCAGCTGATTACGCTCAAGGTGGCATTCCGGGAGGAATATGTGATGGAACACCTTAGTGTAATAGATTTTCGGAACCAGGACGAGGATACCTACATGGTGAGACAGTTAGACACAAGTTTCAGTGAACGGAGGAGGCATGGTAGCCAATTTACCCTTTTTTGCATTAAAATGGAATATTTTAATAAGAGGGAAAAGTGCTCCATGAATAAAATAATAATAAAATAATGATCTATAAGGCTTCAAGAGATCTATAAAAGAAAGGGAGGAGGCCATTGAGATATATCTTTGGATCATATCATTTTCTTTTATGAGAGGTATGAGATGTGGTTCTCTACTTCAGCCGTAGCCCCAGGACAGAAACCCTCGAGTGATTTGTGAGTGTTGGATGGAAACCCAAGTCTCTTTGAGGAGACTTCATACAGAAGTTTTGTAGAGATTCAGAGATATCAGAGTGAGGATCATTTAGATCTTCAACAGGTGCTTCAGTGGATTCAGTGGTAGCTTTTGTCAGAGGGAGAGTGCAATAGTTCAGTTTTGGAGGCCATCGTAGTGTATCGGTGCAACAGATTGTCTTAATGGCCAGTTCTCCATCTCAACTCTTTTTGTGTCAGATCTATATGTAAACCCCGTTATTTTTTATAATAAAAGATGAGATTCTTCTAGCTCTATGTGGGATTGGATTGCAATGTTTTATGTGTTTTTATTTTACATGGCAATATTTTGTTGAGTAATATTGATTTTTATGGCATAATGTGGAGTTCAGTTATTTTTCTGCATTTTTAGTTCAAATATCCCCTTTGGAATATTACAGTGGTATCAGAGCCTCGATATTGGCTCAGCCTATGTGTTGTCCATTTTCGGTTGCAGTTATTTTGGTTAGAAGGGTCTACACAGTCATTGGAAGAGGCTCATTTGTGGGAGGTGCATTGGTGGGATTTTAGAGCTGGGGTGTTGGGAGATTGCTAGGAGAGCCATTTGAGGAGGTTTGCTGGGATTTTGGAGAGCAATGATTGGAAATATCAGCTACAGTGATAGAAAACGAATTTGGAAGAGGGCCAAACTACAAAGGGTGAAATTTTGAAGTTTGGAATTAGAGGAAACCCTTTCTAGTTTTTTTTGGGCTTTGGTCAAGGATCCCCTTCCCAAATTACTAGAATTTTTTGAGTAGTTTTCAGTGGGTAAATCAAAGACCAAAATCAGGTAGCAATGTGGTCTTGGAGCAACAGTGTAATTTCTGGAGGATCTTGCTATTGGAGCGGTTGGATTTGCTTGCACTCATCACTTGGTGCTTGTAGCTTGCCTTGTGCAAGTCCAACTAAATCACTGTTACGTCCATATATGTCGTTGAAACATTGAAGCTTTTAAAACAACTCCTAAATTAGCATATCATTGCCTTAGTGGGTTGCGATCTAAACCAAAGACCAAAAAGATTAAACAATGTAGAAGTTAGTTCCTTGAAACAAAACAATAGACCCTTCTCCAAGGAGGTACATATTTTGCTCCAACAAAGGAACCCGAGAAATTTAGAAAGGAGAGAGAAGTGGGAAATTGGATTTATGAACTTGGGATGGACTTAAAGAGTGGAAGATCGTAAAATGACTTACGTTAGAGAAACTCGTAATCCCTGCCTTTCAAAGGTAGAGCAATCTCGATTGAGTTTAAACTGGGCTTTGTAGCCATCTATGCGTTGAGTCTCAAAAGTGTTTTCCATATTCATACATATTTCCATTATGTCATAACCATTTAGCTCTTATTTCATAGCCATTTGACCTAAAACCCTACATCAAGTAACCATTTTCATAAATATATGGGTTACGATCCTTGTTTTCCAAAGTTATTTATTTTATGTATTTATAGTGAATTTATGATTAGAAACTAGAAAATTAACATAGTTTCATATATCTATATATGTGTTATGAGTTTTGTGACATGTGTAGGTCAAAAAGGAGACTTCTAGAAGACCCTTATGTGGCACTCTAAGGACAAATTCGAATTTGGTTGGAGAAGATCATGGTATCATGAGAACATGTGTCTCATTTCCTTGTTGTATTGAAACTCTAAGAGGATATGTGTCTCATTTCTTAGTTGTGTTGAAACTCTAGAAAGACATGTGTCTTATCATTTCCTATTTTGATTGTAACTCTAGAGATGGAGGGAGAGATTCATGGACTCCAATTAATGAGATAACTTCTCATTTTTTGTATAAATAGGAGAAGCTTTCTCCTATCATGGGTAATGAAAAAATAGGAGAATGAGAGAAAGGAATAGAGAGTCTTTTGTAACAAAGCTTAAGATGGAATGGGATGTAGATTTGTGAGTTTTTCAATAGAGAAGTTCAGTTCTTTGATGCTGTTTTGATTACAACTTTAAGGAGCTGAAGAATTTCACCAAATTGGTAGTAGAGGGCCCCTGCTATCCAAGGAGGCTTCTACATGCTTTCTAGATAAGTAGCTTTTAATTATGTGTTGTTAGCTTTTAATTCATGTCTTGCATTATTTGTTTAACTAACAGATCCTCATGATATTGCAGTTAGTCTCTTTCTCAAGCTCTTCCAAAACATCTTTATTAAATGAATGGGATTCAATTGTGATATTTTGAGTTATTAGCATTTCATTTTCTGTTATTTAGTTTTTAGTGTTTACATTATATTTCTTTAGGCAGAGTCAATAAGAGGGTCAGAAGCTTCTGGTTTCATCCTTTCTAGTAAAGGTGAAATAACCAGTAAAAGCCCCTATTTTCAATCTCTGTATAAGAAATATTTTGTTCACACAATTTTAGATCAGATTCCTCATTATACTGTAATTAGTCTCTTTCACAAGCTCTTCCAATAAACCTTTAATTCACGAATGAGACTAAGTTGTAGTATTGTGAGTTATTGATTGTTTTGCTTCATAGAAGATCCTTATCACATTATGATTAATCTCTTTCAAAAAACTCTTCCAATAAACCTTTAACTCATGAATGAGATTTAGTTGTAATGTTATAAGTTGTTTCAGCATTTCATAGGAGATCCTTACTACATTATAGTAATCTTTTTCTCAAGCTCTTCCAACAAACCTTTATCAAATGAATGAGATTTCACTATAATGTTTTAAGTTACTTTTCTATTCTGCAATTAGATTAAAAGATCCTCATTATCTTACAATCATTATTTTTCTTAAAACGCTCTTCCAACATATCAATATTAGATGAAAGAGATTTGGTTGTATCATGTTGAGTTAATTAGCATTTTCTATTTTGCAATTAGATTAAAAGATCATCATTATCTTACAATCATTCTTTTTCTTAAAACGCTCTTCCAACATATCATTATTAGATGAAAAAGATTTGGTTGTATTATGTTGAGTTAATTAGCATTTTTAGTTGCATGTTAATTTAGTGAGAGTACTCCGGAGGTAGATTACATTTCTGTTCTAAAAAACAATAAGAAAAACACATACAACGAAGTAAGGAAGAGGTCACTTAAGCACATATAGTGCACCACACTTCATCAGTTTACTAGCCCTGGTTGATAATTTATGTTAGCAATTTAGGACGCTAAATTGACTACACATTTTGGCGTCGTTGCCGAGGAAGTGTAATTAGGAGACCTTATTTCTTACATCTAAAAAAAATTATTAATAATTCTTGAGTATGCTCTCCTCCCGCACTTTGTGTGATCTGGAGGATCATAAAAAGAATTGTTATGTAAATAAATAAATAAATAAATAAAAGGGAGACAAAATAAACTTCATCATTTCAATTGATTCAATAAAAAATAAAAAATAAAAAATAAATTCATCATTTCATTTGATTAAAAAAAAAAAAAAAAATTTCCAATACATTGTTTTGTTTAATGAAATATATATGTGTATTTTTAAATTTTTGAAAATATAACATACATAATTTTATTAACAAATCAATTAAAAAAAAAAAAAATCTCATGGAAATAAGACCCACGCATATGCATGAGGCCATTCTTTGGCTTGGCTTTACACATATATGCAGACCTTCAATCCACACAAAGACCCATGCACTGCAATTTTTAAAAAAAAAAACCTTCTCTTTTTCATATTCATTTTTCCTCAAACAACAGTTATTAGAAATCATTTAAAAAAAAAATTGCACACAATGAATGTATATCACATGAAGAAACTGTTGATGATGAAAAGATTGCAAATTTTTGATGAGAAGAAGATTGCAATTTGCTGATGAAGAGAAGATTACAAATTCAATTGTAGGGACATACAATGGAAGTGTATCATATGAAGAAATTGCTGATGAAGAGAAGATTTCAGACTGTTGATGAAGAGAAGATTGTAGATTCCATTGCAAGTAATTGGAATGAGGAAGATCAATCTGAACTTCTCTGTGAGATGCAAGCCATTACACTTCAAAACCTGCAAAATAAAAACAAATCAAACCACAAGTAATTGCCAGAAAACGAAATGCGTCATTGTCAAAAACACCCGATTTTAAAACGAATTTTCTGAGAAAACCAGGACGAATTAGAAAAAAATAAAACATGGGTTTTTTCGGAAACGAGGTGAATTAGGTAATCTTATAAGAACTTTCTGAAATTCGCAGCCATTTGGGAGAAATTCAGGGTTCTTCGGAGCACTAATTTGCAGTGTGCGTGAGAGAAAAATGTTTTTTTTTATGAAAACAATCATGGTTTTATAAAATTCAATTTTGAGAAATAATCAAAGAACTGATTTCCTTATTTGAAGGAAAATGTGGCAGAATTCATGTGTGGTGGCACATGATGAGTGACAAATGGATTATTTGAGGCAAACACATTATCACATGTGCATCAAATGCAAGTTGTATAAATTGAAAAGGACTCTGCCTTCATCTCCTTCATAGTTAGGAATTTGACTTTAGAAATTTCAAGCTTTTTATTTTTATCTTGCATGAAAGAGGCATTGGCATGACTTTGTTTCAAAAATATTCATAAGGACAATTATTTCATCCATGCTTTATTTCATTAAAATAAAAAATAAAAAATAAATAAAAAATAAAAAAATAATAATTTTGAATCAATGAAATGAATAAGTTATTTTCTCACTTTCCTGAAGGTATTGATTAATTTTGGACTGATGATGAAAGATGAATGGCTAACTTTTTATTCAAGATTTTTAGCAGCTGAAAAAAACCTCATTGTTCAAATCAACCTAACTTTCTTAGACAAAATCAGATTTTGATGATTCAAGTATCGTTGGAAAGGTCTCAACAAGATCTACACAGTGAGAAATATATCATTAGAGTTTGAAATGGTAAAAAAATGAAATAAATTGTTGAAAAGAAGCAACATTCAACTTGAGGCACTAATTCCAAAATGTACCAGTATAAATTTTTTTGAGAGTCTCAAAAGTGTTCTCCATATTCATACATATTTTCATTATGTCATAACCATTTAGCTCTTATTTCATAGCCATTTGACCTAAAACCCTACATCAAGCAACCATTTTCATAAATATATGGGTTAGGATCCTTGTTTTCCAAAGTTATTTACTTTATGTATTTTAAGTGAATTTATGATTAGAAACTAGAAAATTAACATAGTTTCATATATCTATATATGTGTTATGAGTTTTGTGACATGTGTAGGTAAAAAATGAGACTTCTAGAAGACCCTTATGTGGCACTCTAAGGACAAATTCGAATTTGGTTGGAGAAGATCATGGGATCAAGAGGATATGTGTCTCATTTCCTTGTTGTATTGAAACTCTAAGAGGATATGTGTCTCATTTCTTAGTTGTGTTGAAACTCTAGAAAGACATGTGTTTTATCATTTCCTATTTTGATTGTAACTCTAGAGATGGAGGGAGAGATTCATGGACTCCCATTAATGAGATAACTCCTCATATTTTGTATAAATAGGAGAAGCTTTATCCTATCATGGGTAGTGAAAAAATAGTGAAAAATAGGAGAATGAGAGAAAGGAATAGAGAGTGTTTTGTAACAAAGCTTAAGATGGAATGGGATGTAGATTTGTGAGTTTTTCAATAAAGAAGTTCCTTGATGGTGTTTTGATTACAATTTTAAGGAGCTAAAGAAGGATTACACCAAATTGGTAGCAGAGGGCCCCTGCTATTCAAGGAGGTTTTGCATGTTTTCTAGATAAGTTGCTTTCAATTCTGTTTTGTCATATTTCCTTACTTAGATTGCTTTCTGAAATCATAGCTTTTAGCATTATTTTTCATGTCATTTGCTTAGATAAAGGATCCTCATGATATTGCAGTTAGTCTCTTTCTCAAGCTCTTCCAAAACATCTTTATTAAATGAATGAGATTCAATTGTGATATTTTGAGTTATTAGTATTTCATTTTCTATTATTAAGTTTTTATTATTTACATTATATTTCTTTAGGGAGAGTCAGTAAGAGGGCCAGAAGCTTCTGGTTTCATCCTTTCTAGTAAAGGTGAAATAACTAGTAAAAGCCTCTATTGTCAATCTCTGTATAAGAAATATTTTGTTCACACAATTTTAGATCAGATTCCTCATTATACTGTAATTAGTCTCTTTCACAAGCTCTTCCAAAAAACCTTTAATTCACGAATGGGACTAAGTTGTAGTATTGTGAGTTATTGATTGTTTTGCTTCATAGAAAATCCTTATCACATTATGATTAATCTCTTTCAAAAAGCTCTTCCAATAAACCTTTAACTCATGAATGAGATTTAGTTGTAATGTTATAAGTTGTTTCAGCATTTCATAGGAGATCCTTACTACATTATAGTAATCTTTTTCTCAAGCTC
Organism: Pinus albicaulis; assembly: GCA_034641835.2. Classification (NCBI taxonomy): domain Eukaryota; kingdom Viridiplantae; phylum Streptophyta; class Pinopsida; order Pinales; family Pinaceae; genus Pinus; species Pinus albicaulis. Next base: position 1,136,223,358 of record CM076574.1, read on the forward strand.
TTCCAACAAACCTTTATCAAAGGAATAAGATTTCACTATAATGTTTTAAGTTACTGTTATGTTTTGCAATTAGATTAAAAGATCCTTATTATCTTACAACTATTCTTTTTCTTAAAAGCTCTTCCAACATATCAATATTAGATGAAAGAGATTTGGTTGTATTATGTTGAGTTAATTAGCATTTTCTGTTTTGCAATTAGATTAAAAGATCCTCATTATCTTACAACCATTATTTTTCTTAAAAGCTCTTCCAACATATCAATATTAGATGAAAGAGATTTGGTTGTATTATGTTGAGTTACATTTCATGTTCATTTGCAAAGCTAGGATATCCATGGATTAGAATGTTTTGTTCCCAAAAACAATAAGAAAAACACATACAATGAAGTAAGGAAGATGTCACTTAAGCACATATAGTGCACCACACTTTATCAGTTTACTAGCCCTGGTTGATAATTTATGTTAGCAATTTAGGACGCTAAATTGACTACACATAATGCTTACATTGGTACAAGCTAGATTCTTGGAACATCCAAGTGAGAGAGTCAAGCTTATAGCTGCCTCTTGCTTCAATGATTTTTTGAGGATAACAACACCCTTCCCTCCCTACAATGATGACATTATGAAAATAATTTTCATACTAATAGTAGGAACCTTTCGGGATTTGGACACCTATGAAGGCTCTACATTTGGGAGGAAGCTTAAGGTTTTAGAAGTCATGGCCATGACCCGGACTCATGAGACCAGGTTTGACTTTGAGTGTGAAGGCTTGATTTTGTAGATTTTCCAATGCTTCTTCAGCATTAGGAGACATCATTCTAACATATTCATAGCACACATGCAGTCTATCCTGTTGTCATGTATGGGATTTCATGAGGCCATTTGCTGGGAGTTTCAGATTGGGTTGCTGAGCATTTGGAGGAGAGAGAAGTTGGTCTCACCTGCTGCTTATGAACTAGCCCAAGGGCTAGTTAAGTAGAATATTGAGTTTTTCAGGAGGCATTTGACCAAGGAGGAGTTGTTACAATTTGGTGGATCATGCAGTAGAAATGAACTGAGGAGGAAGGTAATTTTCTTCATTTGAAAAGGACCATGGGGGCCTGATCACTCATGTTTGAGAGATGCAGATGAGGTGGCAGAGGTAGAGCAAGTAGATGTTTCTTCTGTATCTTAGGATGATGAATCTTCTCCAGATGAGTCCATGGGATCAGATGATGATGCTTCTAGGGAGCAAGAGAAGTCATGCGGAGTTGATGGCAGTAGGCCGGAGCTACATTCCAGTGTGCAGGGTGAGCAACCAAGGTACTCTACTGGAGATACTCTTGGTGATGAGTCACTTGTGACGATTTAGCTAGATTAGTATATGATGGAGCCTGAGTAAGTAGAGGAGGATACTATGCACATAGTGCATGATATTCCTTTGGGGGATAGCCAGATGGAGGCTCACATTGATTCTATGATTGATATGCGACTAACCGTGGGATCAGTCATTGAGGAGGAGCAGTCAAACGCACGGATATCGAGTATGGTGATAGCAACTACAGATCCATATCCTCTGGAGATGTTGGGGGTTGATGGGATAGTTCTGCAGGGGTCTAGTAGACAACAGGAGCATTACATTACCGATCAGGAGAGGGATGAGCTGTTGGAGATGGTGGAGCATCCATCGCTGGGTCGACACACTGATCAGGTACAGATACATGAACATGCTGTTAGCTGAGATATGGTACTTTCAGTGAGTAGCGCTCTCCAGGATTACATTGATGGGGCTTGCAGCATATCTTGCTCACTTTGGCCCATTATAGAGAGAGGGGATTTCTTCTATAGGAAACTTTCATTGGAATATAGGGCAGAGCAGTGTGAGTTGATTACGTGTTAGTGACAACATTATAGGCATGTTCCATATGCAGTTGTTGCTACATTGGATTCTTCTTCCAGGATGGATTGGCGGGAGATCATGAGTTGGTACCCTCTTGCTGGTACGATATTCTTTGTAGGGAGCACAATAGAGCAGGGGCCCTTAGACATGACAGATGATACATATTCCAATTGGAAGTGGGGCGCAGATCGTCATTTCTTCAGCATCCCATCCCAGTTTCAAGAGAGCAGGATCAACATTAGATTTTCTCAAGGGTTTTATTGGAGAGAGGTGATGAGTTGGTACATAGCTGGTGGGGCAGCTTACACTGTCATAGATATAGCGCAACAGGAGACGTGGCCTTCACTTCTTAGAGCATCATTCATAGCCAGAGGCAGTGTGCAGTCTGAGCCGTGGGACTTGGGCGATGATTAGCCATCATGGCATGGGTATCAGGGAGGATCATTTAATGACAGGTACAGTGAGAGATCAGTTTGGTATATCGGCATTGAGGGGTCTATTATGGGTGTCTTGACATAGGCACATAGTAGCACTAGGAGGTTTGTATGGGATCTGGGCATTGGGTCTGAGTTGCATCAGGCTGACAGAGTGGCCCACATATTTGGATTTCTTAAGGGCAAGCAATCTTGTGGCATAAGGTCTGTAATATTCCCTTTTTTGGTGTCACCTATGACAGGGCTAGGATGGACTTCCAAAGTTAGAAGTAGATCGGTCACAGGTACAGGTTGGTGTCATCAGCGGGCACATGGCCTTTTGGAGGAGTTTTCAGGAGTTTCTATGTGGTCGGGTGGCATTCGCTTGATATATTCCATCATATGAGCAGTTTGGTTTTCATTCCGATGCATTCCGATAACTTTTGGAAATTTGAGTTATTTCTAGGCTTAACTTAGCTGATTACGCTCAAGGTAGCATTCCGGGAGGAATTCATGATGAAACACCTTAGTGTAATAGCTCATTGGAATCGGGATGAGTATAAATACATGGTGAGAAAGTTAAACATAGGTTTCAGTGACCAGAGGAGGCGTGGTAGCCTATTTACCCTTTTCTGCATCAAAAAGGAATATTTTAATAAGAGGGAAAAGTTCTCCATGAATAAAATAATAATAAAATAATGCTCTAGAAGGCTCCAAGAGATCTATAAAATAAATGGAGGAGGCCATTGAGAGATATATTTGGATCATATCATTTTCTTGTATGAGAGGTGTGAGACGTGGTTCTCTACTTTAGTCGTAGCCCCAGGACGAAAACCCTGGGGTGATTTGTGAGTGTTGGACGGAAACCCAACTCTCTTTGAGGAGACTTCATTCAGAAGTTTTTCAGAGCTTCAGAGATATTGGAGTGAGGATCATTTAGATATTCGGTAGGTGCTTCAATGGATTCAGTGGTAGCTGTTGCCAGAGGGAGAGTGCAGCAGTTCAGTTTTGGAGGCCTTCGTAGTGTAGCGGTGCAACAAATTGTCTTGATGGCCAATTCTCCATCTCAACTCTTTTTAGGCTAGATCTATATGTAACCCCCATTATTATTTATAATAAAAGTTGAGATTCTTCCGGCTCTATGTGGTATTGGATTACAAAATTGTTTTATGTGATTTTATTTTACATGGCAATCTTCGTTGAATAATATTGATTTTACGGCATAATGTGGATTTCAAATATTTTTCCGCATTTTTATTAAAATATCCCCTTTAGAATATTACATACTACTATTCTCATTTTTTGCTTCCTCGAAGCCTCGATGTAGAGAGGCGTATGGTAAAGAGAAGGATCTTCATGTATAAATCCTTCCAATCTCTGATAGGAATCTAAGTTCCTACCTTTTGTGCATTATCTATGGAGTAGACTTGGACATAATCCTCTATGGTAAGCCCTCCACCATGCTTTCCGTGTAAGTATACTGGGTCTCCTCTCTGAGAGGGTCCAGTGATGAAGTATATATCTTCCACTTCTATGCATAGTGGCATCTAATCAATAATGAAGCAGTCTTCTTCTGGTTCCCAAAGATCAACCAACATTTGAAGCAACCGTACATTGCTTTTCATATTTGGCATTTTGAAAAACTTGAGCAATCCACAATTTCGGAGAGAATCTAATGAAGTTTTATCTTCCATTACTTCATTGTCAATTGCACTATGTTCACGCTCTCTCCAGCTAATAGACATCCTGAGAAAAATCATCAAATGGTTGGTTAGATTCAAAGTTTAAATTTTCGCTTTGCGCATACGTGACCTCGCCACAGTCACTTATGATACGCAGGTCCGTCCACATGAACCCGTGTATTCGCAGAGGGTTTCATTGAAAAATCTCTATCCTATGGTCAAATTCCCAAAATTTTACCTTAAAAAATAATGAAATTGATGAAAAGGATGAATTTAGAGCTTACTTGACTGATTTAGCGCAATTTGATGGCTGATTGCTCTGGTTTTGAGAAAAGGAATTTTTTCTCCAAAAGCTCCTTCTCCACTTCTGCAATGTGAAAATGATCCAAATGTGAGTCAATTGGTGTATTTATGCCCAGAATTTGAATTTTTTTTGCAAATTTTCATTGTGCTTATTTTTTGAATTTGACTAAGGCTGTATAATTGTTTGCCTTGTAAGTGTTGGGAAAGGTATTTTTTCAGGTACATGTTGCTGAATTCGAGATTTTTCTAGTTTTGCTTCAAATCCATGATCAATGACCTGTCATGGCAGGTATCTGATTTCAAACTGACATATAGGTTAGGGAATCCACTTTCCGTTGCATTTTTCATACTAGCCTCCATTCTGATCACTTGCCATAGGGTCGATCCCATCATGTCATGAGTACTTAACCCATTCCACTCACCGATTTTTTAATCATGACTTGGTGGTAGAGCTTTCCTTTACATGGGCTTCCTAGTTAGTTCCTCGCTAGCATTTATCGCCCATGCTGCAATTCTTGTAGGCTCGAGAATCCTCTTTAGTCCCGCCATGCCTTATGCATTGAAGTTTCATTCTTCTTCTTCTTCGCTATCATTTTTCTGGCCATTACCCTAGAGGCTCCCTTATGTTGTCGAGTTGTATTACTGCATTGCATATTGACTACTTGTTTATCTTGGCCGTTAGCCGGCTTCATATGGACTCGTGTTTAAGTCATCTTTTCACCATGTCTTTTTGTACAAGTTAACCATGCAATCACTTAGCTTCTGCAACTTGATACCTTTACCCATGGATGGAACATTCCTTTGAGTGTCACTTACCATTTTTTTCCACCTTGCATTGAGCATAGGATTGTTCCTATCCCAGGAACTAGAGCATCTGTGTCATGACACTCGTTCTATCCATTGTACTATAACATTATTTTATTTTTTTCAGGCTTTGAATATGAAAAAGAAAAAAAAATTAAATATTTTGAAAAAGAGCAGGAACGAGATATTTACTTCCATATTTGATGGTAGCTACAGTGTCAATTTTGTTGCCCTTGAACAAAGCACAAAAAAGCTAAGTCTTTTCTCCATTTGGGATGGTTTTAGTTTTGACTTAGGAGAAGCCATAACCTTGTTTCATGAGTCAGTACTCCCCCAATTGGTTATCTCTTCCAATCATATGGAGGGTTTGTTTATGCCTCCTGCACGACAAACTTATACAAAGTTATCATTTGCTACCATAATCAAACATGAGTCGTGCTTTTGTTCAAGGGAAGTTAACCTAAGTCAGCCTTTTTACAGTGTCTCTTGACTCATTTTTCAGTTAGCCTTCCCGATCTTGTCAGTATCTTGTTCTATCACATCAGATATTTGGTCCTTTGCACGTGCTGGTTTGAGAAGGTCTCTATTGACTTCTTGTCGGTGGGTTTGTCTCTTATTGACTACGACATATTGCTCTGAGATTAAACCTAGAGATGCACCCTGGCCTTATTTACATCATTGATAGGTGACCTTGTACTCAGCATTTGATCATCATCATGGGCCTTTGACTAAGTGGTTTTCCTTGTGTTCGACGTCAGCTTACATTATCACACCTGGGATTCGTGTAGTACCTTGATTTCCATTTGACCCTATCAGTGGATATCTCGCCTCTTTGTCATCTTTCATTATTGGTTGGTTTAGAGGGTTTCTACTGTGCGCTAGCTTCATCTTGTGCATGTCGAAAACGTACTTCGGGTTGGTTACTTCACTCTACTTCGTCTGATTCCTTCCAAATCTTGGCCTGTGGGTTACACTCACAGTGGACTGATGTGGGATGCCTTAATTCCTTCCTTCCAGTAGATCTTTTCCCATCGACTCCAACTCATTGCTCTGTGAATAAGGTCTAGATTCTTTTTGTCAATACCTTAGGGTTTGCAGTCATCAGTGGCAGACTCTTCGTTATTGACAGTGAGGATACATCATTGCCTCCTGATTGATAGATTATTTCAAGTGTTAGACTTCAACTCATTCATTCACACTTTCTAGATTGTACTGGGGCACCTTGACACTCATTATCATTATAGGTGGGTTGTCTCGCATTTGTTAATGGTATACATCAATGACCAGTAATCAAACAATTTCTCACATGGTTGACTTCAGCTCATTTATTCCCATTGTGTAGAATTGTGCCATGGTGATCAGTGAAGACATAGGGTTTGCATCAGCATGCTTTGGTTCACTTTGACAGCTCCTTCAGTTTTCTGCCAGTGATACCATCCACCCGTATATGTTGCAGATTCATCACGGCAGCATTTTATATGTTGGCTCCTCAGTTGCGTGTTGTACCATTTGTTCCACCACTTATGATTTCGTACTTGGAGATTTAATTGTGACTTTTATGATCAAATATCTATTGCAACATCATTGATCAGTCTTCTATATGTGATACTTGGACTTGGTTTTTACTTTTACTTCCGGGTAGTGATCAGATGATTCACTATGTACTTTACATTTTTGATATACTTGTATACATATTGGATCTATTCTATACTTCAGATGTGGACATGCTTCTCTTTCACTGAGCATGGGTATGCCCGCCTCAAACATGAGCTATCTGTCTGATCTCTCTCACTAGTTTTTTGGCAGGTTGAAATCTGGTGAAGTCCTCTCTAGTCCTCGCAAGGTTATTTCTATGCACATAATACATTTAGGCTATCATGTACCCCTTATGACCTCATATATTATGGGGCATATGTTATAGCATCATTTATCACCAACTTATATTTGATGATTTATACATTGGCCTTGGGCAACCCTTCCTTCAGACTTGGAAATATTTCTCAAAAAACAATATCTTAAAACCCATACGCGACTCTGCCCAGACTTTTCTGCATATATACGTGAGTCCACACATAAATAATCGCGTATGCCATTTTAAACATTAAAAATAATATATATATATATATATATATATATATATATATATATATATATATATATATATATATATATATTCCCTATTTTAGAGGCGGGGTTTATGGTTTTTCCAGTAACTTAACCACCCCAGTCTGTGGCCTAACTATTCCCAACTGTAAAAAATAATTTGAGAGAGTATAAAATCCCCTCAAGGGAATTGCCTAGTGGAGGAAGAGAGAGAAAAATATAGATATTATAATTTTTTAGAACCCTATCCAAGTCTGATATATTCCCGTGCCTCCTGCACTTCCCAGATATTTTGGAGGAAATCCTTGTTTCCTTGAGATGCTCACCACCCTATGTGACATCCATTGTGCGTGAGTCTTGGAAGAAATCTTAAGAGGCTAGGGGCTAGATGGATCCAAAGGATGGTATTCTCGAAGGCTGTGGCAGATTTCAGGTGATCTCTCCATGTTTATGTACTATACATGTCATTAATAATAGAAGAGCCATCTTGTTCCTGATGTTTATGTGTCAACTATCTTTTATACATGTGTAATGATCATTAATTGAACATTTAATATTGTTTTTATGATATTATGAATGATTTTCACTAACATATAGAACATATATATGTTGTAAAACTAGGGTTTTGGGTTCTTTATTTGTTGATTTACAGACTACGGAGCACAAAGTGTTGTAGGGGGTTTGCACCCTGTGAGATCTACTTCAACCGAGGGACATCCAGGTAAGGTCTACAACCTATAGATTCTATTTATTTTCATAGAAGTTGGTTAAGTGAGTCCTTATTTTAATGGCATGCCCCTGATCTGTGAAGGTTCATCAACCCAAGACCTTTAGGGTAAAAATTCCTGAAACATGGACGAGAAATATCTCGAGATGCATATTGATTTGGGCGACGATGGAAAATAAAGTGCGACTGGAATTGGTACCATTACCTTTCAAAGAAAATAAGGTAAAATATTTCATTTAAAATATGTAATGCATGTACCATGCTTGAAGAAAAATTTAGTCTTAGTCGCAATGTTAGAGGATAGAGGCTATGATGTTGTCTTAAGAGAAGGAAATTTTTTCCTATGACACAAAGAAACAGGGAAAGCCAAGAAGGTTGGGATTCGAATCAAGAATCTCTATAGACTGGATGTAGATGGGATTTATACAGAGCTTCCTACTATTGGGAAGTGTGTGAAAGCCATGGAATTGACCCTTGAGAGGGAGCTAGATTTGCATGCATGTAAGAGTGAACTTCGGGATGTGGAGCAACCACAAGATGAGGATCATGGAGTGGGAGAAACCACTCATGAAGAGAAATTTTGTGCCAGTTGTGTAGAGGGAGTGCATGCAGATATACCACCAGGTGAGAGGTGGGGCAACATGCATTAGTAATCCCAAGAAGAAATTTCTGGGCAGGATTCATTGAGATGGTGTGGATCTCATGAATCAAACCTGGCTACGAGGAGCCCACAGTACAGTAGTAGTAGGATCAGTTGGATTGATGCAGTCATATGTTGTGAGGACATGATATCAAAGTGACAGTGTCAGATATTGGAGCGTGGATTAGAGTTGATAGCAAGTGCAGAGTGCATGGACACAGAGGTCAAAAACACAGTGCATCCAGAATACATGTGCAGTTGGTACTAGTAGAAGTTAGAATAATTTTATAATAGATGCATTATATTGACTTAGGTTTTCGTAGGTTATTCAGTTTTAGAAGTGTTGCATGCAAGTGTTTCATACAATAGTTGCAGGGCACATGCATGGAGTTGCATGGTGCATGTAAAGGTTGCAGGGCTAATGCATGGAGTTGCATGTCACATGCAAAGACATTCCTTTCTTATTGAGAGGGAGTGTTGAAAGTTGCAACAAGAAACAATGAAGTTGGCATCCAAAAACAACATCCTTGATCCTAGTGAAAATTAAGCACCTACACTAGGTGGGGCCCACATAGGCTATTTTTAGGTGGAGGTTTATTTATAGATGCATGAGAAAATTCTATTTATAGATGATGTCTATTTATAGATGCTTGAGTAAATTCTATTTATAGATGATGTTATATTTATAGATGTATGTGAGAGTTCTATTTATAGATCGCATGTCTATTTATAGATGCATGTCGACTATTATTATCCCTTAATAATCGTTGGACAATAAACAATAATATATTCTCAGTGAGCACTTGGAAATAGTTAACTGAAGTGAAAAATCAGTTAGCTATACGAAATTCGAGTTCAAAGGTTGGTTGGTGGTACATACAAGTGGACTTAGTTGTAATTTAGTAATTGGAAGTTGTAACAAAGTTGGTTGTGTAGTTATGTGAGCTGTAAAGTAGTTTAACTTAGTTAAATAAGTTAAACTCAGTTGTGCTATTTGTAATTGAACATATACTAGTGAGATATCAGTGAATTAATTATTTAATTAATTCACAATCAGTTGTCTCACATGCAACTAAATATTTGCTACTATTAACTACATGCATGTGAGCTCCAGTGGAGACCTAGTTGAGAGATAGGTGAAAGGGAGAATTTGACTATCAGTTGTGAAATTAGTGGGTGCACACATGCAACCACACACACATTAGATTTTCCTATGAGGATTGTGAAATCAAGGCAGGGAAGTATCATTCATTCAGAGGTTCTTGACCATCGGGGATTGCGTAGTGGAGGCAGGCTGTCTCGAGGTAGTAAATTGGCAAATGAATTTGCCAATTTTTGTATGACAGTGTGAGACGATTGTATATTGTACTGAGAGATCTTGGATTTGAGTTTTGTATGAGATTGTTTCATGATCCTTGATATGTAAATAGTATATGATAGTGGGGTTTTTAGCTTTTTTCTTTCCCGGTAAAAACATCTGTGTTATGTGTGATGGATCTTTCTTCTTGATATTGCAATTGGCAATTGTGTTTTAAATTTCCGCAAGAATGTTTGTAGAAGCGATTATGTATTTAAAAATGGCATATAATTGTTATATCAGAAGAATCCAAGATATACATGCATATTGTATAATTTCTACTATCAAAATAACAAATTCGAGAAATATAATAGAATTTGTGATCATTTAAACATTTCAACTCCAAACTCTACCTTGTGGCAACACCCTACTCCCACATTTAGCCAAGCTAACCATTCCACTGGGGTAAACATGTGATGAAGAGTTACTATGATGTGATTTAACTCCCCAATTACAATTAGGAAGTGTAATCAATGAACCAAAACAAAATTCCCTTCCTCAGAAGCTATAGGATCCCCAAGGTCTGACCAACCACTCCAGGTGCAAAACCACTTAGTGAACATACTTTCTAATTAAATTAGAGCCCTATTTGCACCCATGAAAATTCCTCCATTCAGTTGAAACACTCCAGTAACATGCACAACAATGGGAATCATTTGCCTCCAGATGTTTTCAAGTAGTTCTGTGTGAGCGACCCAAAATTCTGAGCCACTTTTTCAGGGCTATGATTTGGAACTTTAAACAGAACTTGATGAAAGTCTCAGAAAGGATAAATAAAGAGATGGAAAGGCCTCTAATTAAAGTATTGAACAATGACCTGACGTGAAAAGGCGTATCCATGACAACAATTCCATTAAAAACATCATGAACATGTAATCTACAGGTCATATAAACACATCTTCAAATAGGGAGTTCATAATTATTTGGGAATTGTCGAAAAGGTATGATTCCCTCTCATAATAGTTACAATATCATCTATTAGGTAATAAATTCATTAATATATCATTTACTAATAAAAAATTGATGAGATCCATAACTCAAGTTTGTTATAAACTATTCTTATAACCAACATATAACCAACATATTAATATTGATAGAATAGCCATTACAATAACATAATAACAAATCACATTTACACATAATACACATGAGGAAAGGGCTCTTATTAACATATGACAAATTCAACAGGTTAGGGACTTCCACATGCCACTCGACCATAAACTAAGCTTAACCAAATATTTATTTCAGTTAATCACCCCCATGCCATATTCCAAGTATGAATGTGGGAATTACAAAAAAAAACTCGGGCTTCCTTAGGCTTTACCACAATCCCCCAAGGGATTCCTAGGCCTAAGCGCTCATTTAAATAACTAGTCTTTACTGCAATTTGGCCAAGGGATTCCTATGCCCAAAAAAGAAACATACAGTACCAGGATTTTTGGCAATCCCACCACACACCAATCCATAGATCACTAGGCCTATATAAGCATGGATACCTCGAGATATCTCCACCTAAAATGTAAGGAATTTGTCTATATCAACCCTCTTTTCTATACCGTGTATCCCTATATTCACTAATAGAGGAATCTTAAGCCCAATGAGGGTATACATAATTAGGATTTACTGCACTGCAATCCGACCTTCACTAGTCAATGGATTCCTAGGCCTTGTGTTTCCTCCCAAGACCACCCCACTGAGTTTCAAAACCATACAAAAATATAGCTTAACCAAGTAAAAGAGAAACCCTATCACAAAATGGCTATCTAGAAATGGCAAGGAAAGGCTGAAAACCATTTTCACCCCTGGAAAAACCATTCCAATGAGAATAAGAGAACCAAATACGCACATGCATGTACCATGCATGCTAATACTAGCAAGGAAATCCTAAATGCAACTCGATACCTGCAAGTAATCATGTTGTGGCAGCTTGATCCAACTCTTTCTTGCTTAATATTTGCTCCCCTTTTCCTTATTTTTCATTCCTTTCCTTTCCTTGCACCAATAATAGAGTTCTCCAAGAATACTCTAAGTGTGGAAGACTATGAGAGAGTACAGAGAGTACAGAGAGAGATCCAAAATTGAACTTTCAAAATATGCGTACATATCCTCAGAATCCTTTTTATCATTTAGGCCTCTAATTTCTTTAATTTTCCACTACTTTCCTTCATTTTCCTCCTCACATGCACCATGTGTCCTTTCACCTTTCTTTTCTCCTATTTTCCATTATTTTCATAAATAAAATTCCAATTGAATTTTCTTTCCTTTTCAAAGCCTTTTTTATTTCCTTTTCCAATTCCCCCTAGCCATAATAAACCAAATGAACACCCACACTAGGATGTTTTTCCCAACATTCAACTTGGAATGCATGTCCCATGACCTTGGTCTTATTTTTCCTTTATTATATTTGTTACATGGATTTTTAACTTGACATTGTTATAGACCCATCCCCCTAAGGGGAACACCGTGCACGGTGTTCAATGACACCTACTACAAGCAAAAATGCTAAAAATCAAAACATGCTAGCTATGGAACTTTATAACTTACCTCGATGCATTATGTACAATGAAAAACCTACTGAAAATAAAACCAACATGACCACATAACAACATGAAAACTATACTGGTTGTTGGAGCTTTATAACACAACTCGTGGCGGTATTTAAATCCATATATATATATACAAAAAAATTATTTTCCTCCACCAAGAAAGAATGAAGGATACATAGCCCAACTCTTACCATCCATCTCCAATCTAGCTTCCTCGAGCCCAACGTGATTTCACTACACTTTAACTTGCTCGATTTCTTAGTTCAGGAGCATGAGAATCTTTCTCTGAAAAATACACTAAGGTTTCGGTTATAATTATCCTTCTGGTTCCACTTTGAAGACATACCAATAAATAACATGATCATCACCCTTTACATATCTTTTAAGAAATGAAACATGGAAAACATCATGGAATTTCATTATTTCAGGCAGTGCAATTCAATAGGCCACTATTAAAATCCTCTCAAGGATCCTGAAAGGCCTACAATACTGAGGTTCCAGCTAATTATATGACCCAATCCTCAAGGATCTCTTCTTCATCTTGATGTGCAAGTACACATGCTCCCCAAACTGAAACTCCTTAAGTTCCCTATGTTTTCTGACATAAATTATCTCTCTAGTGTGTGCTACCTATATATTATGTTTTATGATGTGCATTCCTTGTTCCATTTGTTCCAACATATCTAGTCCAATCAACACCATATTCATTAGATCAATCAAATTGATGGGATTATTAAAACACCACCCATACACTGCCTCGAACAGACTCATCCTAAGTGAATCCTGATACCCATTGTTGTAAGAAAACTCAACCAGAGTTAGATACTCTTCCCACTTTCACGACTAAAGCATCACATACATTCTCAACATGTCCTCCAAAATGATGTTGACCCTCTCTGTCTTTCCACATTTCTATGGATGATAGGCTGTGTTGAAGGAAAACTCTTTACGCAAACATGAAAATAACTCTTTCCAAAACCTAGAAGTGAACTTAGCATATCTGTCTGAAACAATATTATTTGGTACATAATGCAACCTCTCTACATCTTTGATGAATACCTGTGATACATTATTATCTGAATAATTAGACTTTATTGAGATGAAGTTTTCTACCTTTGTCAACCTGTGCACCACAACCATCATGGAAGCATGTTATCTCTATGTCCTCAGAAAACATGTAATGAAATATATAGAAACAACCTCCCATTTCCATTTCTAATTGGGATCGGCTATAATAAAACACCTTGATGCTTACACTTTTCCTTTACCTGTTAACAATCCAAAAATCTAGCCACAAACTCTACCACTTCCTTCTTCATATTTGACCAATAGTAGAACTTCTTCATTGTTGTCAATGTTTTCTGATAGCTTGGATGAACTCATTCTGGATTTTCATAAAAGACCCTCAAGGTAAGCCTCTTGAGATCGCTAGTGTCTGACACATAAAACTTGTCCCTAAATTTGACCAAACCATCTACTGTGAGGTGATAGTCCACATCCTGGTCACATGTTATCTTATTGTCTTTCCTGCAATATTGGATCTTGTAAATATCTCCCATAAGAACTCATATTTTCTACGTAATTCACCTAAACTCTTCTACTAAGAGCATCTACAACCCTGTTATCTTTACCCTTAGTGTACATGATCTCAAAGTCATATTCATTCATCATGGCCAACCATATATTTTTCCTACCATTAAGATTTAGTTGCTCAAATAGGTATCTTAAACCACTATGATAACTCATAAAGATGAACCACCTTCCAAGTAATGTCTCCATAATTTCAAATCATGGATGATCGTTTCTAACTCAAGATCGTGTGTCACATAGTTTTTATCGTGGTCATTCAATTTCCTTGATTCAAAACATACCACCTAGCCATCTTGCATCAAGACTCCACCATGTCCTCTCTTACAAGAATCTATACGCACCATGAAATATTTCTCTCAATCTACAATATTTATAACTTTAACATTTGTCAACAACTTTTTCAACTACTCAAAACTTTTTGCATGTTCCTTTGTCCATTCAAATTGCTTACATTTCCTTTGCAATGATGTAATAGGATATGCAATCCATGAGAAGTTACTAATGAACCTCCTATAATAACTTTCTAACCCCATAAATGGCCTTACCTCATCCACATTCCTAGGATTTCCCCACTCCATAATAGCCCTTATCGTTTCGAGGTGCACTACAATACCTTCCTTATAAACCACATGCCCCAAGTAATGTACCTATGTCTGAAAAAATCTGGATTTTCTTTGCTTCTCATACAACTAATGCTCTTTTAGTAACATGAGTACTATTTATACATGTTTGAAATTATCTTCCTCATTCTTAGAATATATTAACATCTCATCGATGAATACAATAAAAAAAAATTCCACATAAGGACACAATACACTATTTATCAAGCACATAAAAGTAGTTGTATCATTATTCAAACCAAATGGAAATAAAATAAACTCATAATGGCCATACCTAGTTTGGATAGATGTCTTGTAAATCTCTATTTATTTGATTTGTTCCTGATGGCATCCTCGTCTTAAATCAATCTTTGGGAAAATCGTTGCTCCCTTCAATTGATCAAACAAGTCATTGATCATCAGTAACAGATACATGTTCTTGATGGTTACCTTTCTTTGCTTCCTGTAATCAATGCATATCCTAAGAGTACCATCATTATTCTTCAAAAAACATATCGACGTGCCCAATGATGATACACTTGTCCTAATGTATCTCTTATCAAGAATTTCCTTCAACTGCAACTTTAATTCCACTAAGTCTGATGTGATCATACTATAACGTTCCTTTGATGCTAGTGTTGGCCCTGGTACCAAATAAATATAAAATTCCACTTCCATGTGAGGAGGAAAATATCAAATATTTATAGAAAATACATCCTAAAATTGTTGTAGAACCATTTACATGTTCAATACTTACACATCCTCAACATCCTTACCATTATCACTGGAAATATGCACTGCAAGGAACTCACATAGTTTCCTACGATTGTTCTTTGATTACATAGTTGTGACCATTCTATCTGCTGTAAACTTCTTCTTACCCTATGAGATTCTCTATTCTCCATTTTCATCCAGGCACTCAATAGCCTTCTCATAAAATCCCACCTTAGTCCTCTCAAGATACAACCCGCCTATACCCAACAATATATTGTACAATCCTAATGGAAGCGCATTTAGATGAATTGTATTAGTCTTACCATTTAACTCACATTCACAAGCTTGTTCCCAATAATGAATTCTCTTCTTTATACGTGCAGCCAACTACACTAACTAATATTTTGCATGCACTTCTTTATTCAAACCACACTTATCCACCAATTGAGGGTTAACATAACTATAATTAGATCTAGGTTCAATCAAATTATAAATAAATTGATCAGAAACCTTAAATTCCATCTCATTAATAGATTCTTGGTGATCCATGTGCCTTTTATCCAATAATGCATAGATACAAGGAATGCTCTGCCCAACATACCCAATATTTTTTGCCTCCTATGCATTGTATATATGAGTTTTTCCACCTTGATTCTGTCGAGAATCCTTCCTGAGATGCTCATTACCATATTTCCAACACTTCAATTGTCTCCTACCATAACCTCTGTTATATTTTTCACTAGGTTGAGCTCCATTGAAATTCTTGTAAGGTGTAACATTATCTTTGTCATTTGCAACTTGTGGTCTTGTCCTTTTCAACTACCATCTACCTTTATCCTTGTGTTTCACTTTCCAACCTTGATGAGACTCTATATTGCTCTTTTATTTCTCATAAAAATGATTAAAATTACCAATGGCTTCTTTAAGCAACCGAGGATCGTCATACTTAATTTGATCTCAAAATTTTAGTGGTGATCCACTAAAAAGTCTCTGGAATTTGGATTTCTCATCCTTAAGATATAGTACATATCTCAATAACTCTAAAAACTTAGTCATGTACTCTTCATTTGTAATCATTCTGATTTTTAGCTAATATAACTCCTTGGACTTACTATCATAGTATCTCTCTAAAAAGTACTTATTCCTGAAGAATCTCTTAAATTATTGCTAACTCAACTCCTCTATCCTAATGTATTTTACATGATTCACATCTCCCCACCATATTTATGCTTTCCCTTTGAGGCTGAAGATAGATATTGTAGCCTTCATGTTCTCTATGGAATCATGCAACTCAAATAATTTCTTCATCCCAAGTAACCATTCCTATCCATATTCTAGCTTCTTCAAACCTCCATCAAATGTAGGTAGCTTGGATTTCTTGAAATGATAAGGAAAATATCCCCTATTTATCCTTCTGTAAAGATGATAACGATGATTACCATGATACCTATCAGAACTACAATAGAACTTATGTCCATCACCTCTCCTATCCAGAGTGTCTAAGAACATGCCATCCATGATCTTGTCATCTCTATCCGACCTGTGACCATTGTGAGACTGACTACCATATGATCCATTAGTCTTGTCCTCCTATCCATGACTGATCCTAAGTGGTCCCTATCTCTGAAAATGTGAAAAAATTTGAAGGATGAATGCATTAACATCTTATTTTTTCGCTTGTGCCTAAATGATATTTCCATTATCTACATTGAAACTTCTTATTTCTACCTTCAAAGTTCTCATTGTGTCTGCTATATTAGAGGAGTACCTACCACCATGTTGCTCATCAGATCTATAGGGATAATCTTTTGAATTGTAGTCTACCATCTTGCTAGTGATATTTTTCTTCTTCTTACAAGTATACCATGCGAGCTAAACCAAAATATAAGCATAACCAACATACCTTAGTATACTTTAGCAGAGGATATCTCATCTGCAAGATCAACCATATTTGCACAATACATGTATAATCATAATCATAATCATAATATATGTACTAATATCATCTCAATCATTATCCAGTTACCATGTATGACAACACCATACATACCATTACCTCATGCAAGAAAACTATAGCCATGGAAATTCATTCACACATGCACATGGACAATAAAAATTCAAAACACATGCTTATTCAACCAACATACATTCATGACCAGCATATCAAAAACTACATCATCAACTTCTACATGACAAAACAACTATAAAATGACAATCACCATGGATACATAACAAAAAAATACGCCACAAGCATAATGAACACATATACAACTCACATGTATACATGACAAACACATTTCTCCCATTGAGTCTAAGGGGTGAACCATACTCTGATACCACTTTGTAACGACCTCCTCCCACATTTACCTAATCAATACACATATGCATATATAAAAATATAAGAAAAAAACATATACCAACACATTTTATCAACTAAAAAATAAGGAAATATACAAAGAGGACATCTGATCAGCCATCTCCCATGTAGCTTCATCGGCACCAAAGTGCTTCCACTGCACTATAACCTACTCGATTTCTTGATTCGAGAGCATGATTTTTTTCCACTACAAAATGCACTGAGGTTATGGCTATAACTCTCCCTCACATTCCATCTTCCATACAAACTAATCCATCTGTTGTATAGGTAAATCCACTCTCCAGACAGAGGCGATCCCTCTAGCCCTAGGGTGGGTCTAGCAGCAAGAGGACATGCTAATGCATTGATTGCTAGTTAATTAATGAAACTGAGTTGGGATATATTTCCTACCTTTGTTCCAATGCAGTTGTCGTAGCTGTGGCAGTAGTCTCCTAATATTCATCCCGACACGTTGCGGTCCTTCAGCAGTGGTACTCAGGTGCGTGCACAAGGATCAGAGAATGATAGCAGCATAAGAAACAATATTTACATTCATAACTATCTAATTGGTCAAGGAGAATTATAAATATTGCACAAGATTAATCATATCAAAAGGAAATTGGTAACCAAACCATCAGTCATGTATTAATAAGAAGAGAGAAAGAGTTTACAACCAAAATAGCCTTGACGTTGCAGCCTCCTTTAGCAGGTCCAATCAAAAAGTGTCTCGAGCATTTGTCGGGGAATTGGACTTGGAAAGGAAATAAGCCTAGTCTCTCTCTTGCTAATAGGTCTCTCTCCACTATATTCACACCAGATATATCAGAAATTTCAGTTATTCAACTATTCGACTATTGTAAAAAATGTTCAGCTAGCTGCAACTATGTGAGAGAGATTTATTTATAGGAGAGGAGGAGGAGGTTGGGATCCCTCATATGGTGGAAGGGACGCCTTATACTTTGGGAGGTTTCTCAAATGTAGGAAACAAGAAGCCAAAGGAAGATGTTTGATGTTATTCAGTCGAACATCCCATGTTGACTCTACTCACGAAGTCGTTCGGAATGGAAAATTCACTTCTATTTTAAAAAAAATTCCAAAAACAAATCAGCGTGGGCAGTCTACTGAGAAAAAAAGGCCAATGGGAGTGTGGCCCAGTGCTATTTTCTCTATGGGCGCGAGGCCATAACTTCCTGCTAGCGTTCGACCCAAAATCATATGTTTTTTATAGTCTGCTTTAGGAATAGTCAACAGAGGAAATGTTGTTCTCATGGCAAGGGATGCAATGACACTTTTTGCAAGGCATGAAACTATACAAAAGTCATAGAAATGGTCCTCCAATGTGTGGGATGAGGATTACAGGGACGGTGACAAAATTTTGTGTAACAGATGCCCCCTAAAGCATGAGGTCCGAAAGAGAGGGAGGAGTGAAATGCTTTACGAGAACACATTCAAACCAAACACCACTGTCGGAAGTCCTGAAAATACAAATAAAATGATATCTCTGATACATGAACATGTGGTATGGGCGCAACCATCCATAATAGAGTACATATATAAATGCGATATGAGGTATGGACGCAGACATCCAATCAAATGAGTCATGCATGTAGTCATGATAAAGAAAAATATCTCGGAGCCTGGATTTTATCAGACAAAACCTAGGGTCTTGTGCTCCATCTCAACTCTAACAAGTAAAAACTCAACCATGCGAATATGTGAGATGACATCGAACATGCAAGAAAGTTACCTGATTACTAGCCAGTGATGTAAGTTGTTAACAGGTGCGAGAGAAACCACCAATAATGATAATGGCTCTCAAGGTACAACAACTACAATCCACAGAATGTGAATAGTGATCTGATGTCAAACACCCACATAATCACTTGATCGAAGGTCAATGATGAGGACCTATCGATGAATGTGAAGAACTTGGCATTGAGGCATACAAGCTCCAAGGTACCGGAAGGGAGTCTCTAGATCAACTTCTTGGATAATGAGTTGAAGTTGAAAGGCATTTGGGGAATTTTGAGGTCTAAAATGGGCCTCCTAAGGAAATAATAAAGTAATAGCTAAACCAATAAAATAATATTTATGAATTTGAAATTCACTTTTTGCACCAGAATCCATGCAACCATGGTTAAATTCAATTCAAAAGTTGTACCAAAATAAAACGAATAAAAAAATTGTATTGATGTCACTATAAATAAGAATGGGCTTTTCAAGAAAAAATCGTTATCATTGCACAACTAATGCATTTGTCCTTTGTACTTAAATAACTTAAAATAAAATATAAATATAAATTCATAAATTATTAATGAGATGGATATATAATTTAAAAATAAATGTATGAAAAAATATAAATATAATATTTATTGAAAAGTGTGTAAATACATGAAGATTGTGTAGGATATGCATTGTTTCTTTCAAAAAATATGAAATGACAATAATAATAATATTTTATTCAAAAAGTGTGAAATGTCATTTATTATGAGTACTTTACTTTATTAATTTAAAAGTACTTAGAGCACTACCATGGTTAACCATAGGTTTTTATCCACCATTGAGAATGGGACAAGTAAGTAGCTTTAACTCAAGCAATTCCACCTCAACCATCAGGGATGATGTCATCCCATAAAATGTGATTGGTTCTCATAAAGTGAATTTTGATTGTACATTTTCCTTAGGAGGCCTATTTTAGACCTCAAAATTCCCCTAATGAAGCGACCTGGTCGAAGGAGGGCCATAATGTTTCCCAAATCATCGACACGAGACAGAGGAATAAGATGATAGTGAATCAAGACCAAAAAAGAGGATCAAATGTTGAAAATTTCAAAAGGAAACTTCTCTTGAAAATATCTGCGACACGACTATGAAATTTGGCAGTATTTGACGTCAAGGGATCTGAGATCATGATGATGTGTCAAAGAGAAGATGAGAGATAAAGAAAAATTACCCAAACGCATGGAGGCAAAAATTGACGAAATAAGATGTCCCCAACCCGACATGAATGCATATTAGTGTGATGTTCAAGAGTGAGATATTGCTGACATGACTAAGCACTGGTTCCATTTTCTCCCACCATTGCTGGCAAGTACCCCTATTATTTTAGGAAACAATCTTGAAGGGGATAGCATATTCTTGTCATGTAAGTTTGTCTTTCGGAAAAATCCATCCTAGTACATTTTACGAGCCCTAGGAAGGAGGAACTTGGTTGCGTCATGGTGATAGTTTCCGATGTCATTTAGGTTTTAACAAGTCTGAAAAAGGAAAAACTCGGCATATTTTCATGCTTAGAGAGTTTGAAAAGAAGTGGAAAAGAAAACTCCAACGGGTCCCTCTTCATAGGTAGTCTCACAGATCCGAAAAGGTAGAAAACTATGTATTAGAGAACCCCATAGTCGCGATAGGCTAAGGTATTCCTTTTTTGTAAAAAATCTATCCCAGCTCGAAAAATGGGTAAATGTATACTGGGTAGGTATAATTTCATAGCCTTTTAACGAGTTAAAAATGAAAAGAGTCTCAGCGATATTTTAAATTTTCGAGATTCAGAAAAGAGCTGAAAGGTGATTCCAGGGGTGATTTTTTGGTGTTTTTACCGAGTCCAAAAAAGTATAAAATACAACTCGTCACTTCATCGTCGTCACGTCAAGGACCTATCGCTGCATAAGAGACACACGTAAATCCCATTTTTTGAAACAACATAGCAAAATAATCGAAAAATATGCGACAAAACCTAATTAGGGTTCTGAAAATTTTATAAAAATGCCAAAAATGGTAAAAAATAAATTACTTTTCACTTTTACCTCTTGTGTGCAATTTTTACCCTTTTTCACTGTGATTTTACGGAGCTAACAGTGGGAAATCAAGAAGGCTAATCGGGAATCCATCTGTTCGAGGTAAGAAATAATATCCTTCCCTGCATTTTGATATCATTTTCATTACCTGCAACCCATTTTGTAGATCTATGGGGGGATTTTTGTAAACTCTAGGGCAGGAAGTCGGCGCAGGTATTGGGCACGAACTCGTGCCAACTAGCCTTAAATCCAAGCAGGGGTGCGCCAACCGCGACAACCATTTTAAGCTTCTCAATTCAAACAATAAGCCCTATTTAATCATTTCAAAAGAAATTTATTTTACTAATGACAACCATATGGATGTTTTTGCACATGTGAAAGAAAAAAATGGTGATCGAATGGAAAGAAATAGAGCACAGTCAAGAAGATGAGGAAGCCATGGGCAATGTGAGATGGACATTCTCGGGGAAGTTCAAAACCTCTAAAAATGTCCAACAAACCTGACTCGAGGATCAACGAGCTATTCCAGTACTTGATTAGTGTCTGGGACATTGATCAGGAAAGATTCATTATTCGTGATCAGGAACTCGAGATTGAGGTCTAAAATATTTACTTCATAATCCGATTGTCGCGAAGGGGGGAAGTATCAATCCTGACAGGTACTCGGCCCAAAATGGAAAACATGAGTATGGTTATCAAAAGAATGTACCGAGGAGCACGAACATCATCCAAAAGAGGGAAGGAGGATATCCAAACCATTCCCAATCTGGAACTCAGAGTAGTGCTACACACCATCACGTGAGCTGCTGGAGTTTAGGTTGCACGTGAGGCCAGAAAAACACAGTTGCTTCTTGAAGTGGTTTGCATGGCACCTATTTTCGATCCTAGAGACAGTGTTGAGTTGTGAAAGACCAGTGCCTAGGACATCTTATATAGCAGAGAGAAAAAGCAATATATTATGACCGGGATGACTAGCAGAACTGAGCTCTCATGCTATTTCTTTGTAAATATGAAATTTAACTTGAATGGGACCAAAACTTCCAGAATTTAATAACAGAGAAAGCAATATTGCAGAGGCAAGATGTGAAACTCTAACACGAAATGTAGCAGACAATTCAAAAGTAGCTTAACTGCAAAGAGGGATGGATTCTAAACACTTCACAGAGATTGGTAATCATAGAGTATCAATTGCGTTCGTAGAGTAAAGAGGGTACTAAATGCTACTGAGACAACATCCAGAAACATATACCAGCATGTAGTGGGCTTGGTAAAATAAGAATCCACACATGAAGACAACATTTGTAAATAACATCTCATTAGCAGTTAATATAGCAGAAATGTGGATGAACTGGAAGTGAAACAGTATGTCACACCTGAGCCATATTTAAAGTGCCGAAAAGCTTATGACATAAGTATCAACAAGGATAAATTTATATCAAAAACAGTGGGCTACTCGCATTCCAGAATGTGACACAAGATAAATGGATATAAACGGAATTAACGGCTAAGCTACAACACATAAGAAATAAGTACACACTGTAAAGCACCAAGATCAGAATCCTCCTTAAAGATCAAAACTCTTTCTCATTGAAAACCCAAAGGGCTCTTCACATTTGTATTAAAACTTTCACAAAAAGCATACAAGACATTCTTTTATAGTCAAATCTTCAGAAAATTTGGAACCTCTTTTTCTCTTTGGATCTTTCTTATATAGACATCTTCATCACTGAGCGAGAAGATATTTTTTGGGAAAAATATCTTCCTCGCATGACCAAAATTTGTTAAAGGTCCTAATCAAAATAAAAAAATTTATGATGAGGAATAAAGGCCTCTCATCATGGACAGTCAGGCACTCAGCCGTTTTTTAAAACAGAATATTAAACAACAATCTGGTAAAAAGTAAAATGCTGAAGTGGAACATGAAGCCCACTTGAAACTTGAAAAGTAGCTAACTAAGTAAAAAGTAAAAATGCCACTGAGGCCGAATCATGAGTTGACAGTGCTTCACCAATGTGAAGGAGTTGAGGTAGTTGCAAACGCTGGTGGTGGAACATTAGCAGACGAGCTGGCGATCTGACTGGCGAACTAAGTGCATCTTTGTTGGCTGTCTGCTGATGGTTCGGGCATCACTGCAAATTTTTCCACCTTGACATAGGCCTCTATGAGGTCATTGAAACTTGCCTCGATGGGGAGCTTGTGCTTTATAATATGGAGGGCGAACTCTTGGCGGAGGGATGAAACGATTGTTTTAGCCTTTAATCGAGCGGTTTTATCTGACAGGATGTCTGTCCGGTCTTTTTCTTCTTACAGGCGTGTCTTATACTCTGTCAACGGTCGTAGCACAGAAGGAGTGGTTGGGTCCCAACAAGATGATAGTCCAGCTGTGGTAATCTCGCCCCATACTGCATCGAAATGACCCACGTCTGTTACCACCGGTTGCAGGGCTCTCGAAGCTGTGACTCAGGACTCCTCCTTGTCAATGATTTTTTGACATTCAAAGACTTCCATGAATCGGCTTGGTATGCCATGCTTCTCCACTTCATCAGATTCGAGCTCCTTCAAGAATGAAATGTAGTTTCTGGCGTGCAGGGCTCTAATGGATAAGTTGAGGTTGGCCTCCTACAATTTCCTATTGAGATAAGGTATAGCAGATTTATTTTCTCCCATCGTTCTTAGGAAACCCCACTGTTCCATCACCGCTGAGATTATGTCCGACCAGATTATACCTCTTGCTTCACTAAGGGTGATATTTCTCTTCATGTGGATTTTGAGGTCAGTGATGGTTTTCTGCTGGTCAGCTCTTGTCTTCTTTTCCTACTCGATCTCTTTCTGCAGTGTCTCTATTCTCCTGCTATTCTCAGCCAGGAGATTTTCCAAATCAGTGATCGTCTGCGTAGCGGTGGATGCCTGCTTTTATAATATATCATTTGCAGCTTTCGCTGCATTCAGTTGCTCTAACAGTGGACTTGTCTCTGGTGGAGTTTTAGCAGGTGCGCAGCTGTGCGTGTCCCATGTGTTTTGTAGCTCCGTCAACCTATTCTGCAAAGTGGCAATTGTTTCAGCCATTTTTTCTTTGTCCTCCCTCTCTTTCGCCAATGTGTTAGCCAGTTCAGCTTTTTCATTCTCTACTTGCGCCAATTCGGCCGTCTGCACATGGTGGGAGGCTGGTATGTTGACTTTACCTTTCAATGATGTGACCTCCTTCTGCAATTGTTCTATCAAAGCGCACTGCGGGTTTGTTTCTCTCGTATCCTTTCCCTTGATTAACTCCTGGAGGCCGCGTACTTGATTTTCCTAGGCGCGAGAGTTTGCCTGTTCATTCTTTAGGGTCACCCTCACCTGTTCATGCTTTTTCTCTAGCTTTCTCAGTGCAATGGTGACCCGAATCACCTCGTCCTTCAACATATCACCCACGATCTGAAATAGGTTACACATATCGGTTGTTGGCACCTTGGCCATGTCAATTCCATGTTCGAGCACCCGGTAACTGTTATAGCATCATTTTTCACCCTCATGTGATTGATGATTGTCTCTATGGCCTTGGGCACCCATTCCCACATACTTGAACAACATTCATAAAAAACAGTGTTAAAAATCCCATACGCGGGTATGCTCGAAATTGTTCGCCTGTATACGCGAGTCCACATGTACTTTTCCACGTATGCCATTAAAATCATTAAAAATATATAAAAAATCCCTTTTTTCGAGTTGGGTTGATGGTTACTCTAGTAGTTCAACCACCCCATCATGTGGCCAACTGTTTCCAACTGATTGAAACTACTTTGAGGGAGTATAAAAGCCCCTCATGTGTATGACCTAAGGGGGAGAGAAATTTTATAGATATTATACTCTGTTGGAATCCCTAATTCAAGTCTAATTTCCCATGCCTCCTGCACTTTCCCAGATTTATACAGGAAACCCTTGTGTCCTGGAGATGTTCATCCATTTATATGTCATCTCGTGTGCACAAGTCTTGAAGGTATCTTAGCAAAGCAAGGGCAGGACGAATCCGGACGATGGTCTGTTCGAAGATCGTGGAAGGATTCAGGTGATCTCTCCACTTTTTATTTCTATACATGCTGTTCGCAATAATGAAGAACCATCTTGTTCTTGAACTTATGTGTTAATATCTATTTACATATGTGAAAAGATTGATTATTAAGCATTTATTATTGTTTATATAATGTTTCACATGGATTACACTAACATTTAGGAGCAATATATGTTGTACAACTAGGTTTTTGTGCACGTTCTTTCCTGTTTTCTAGGTTGAAGAGGAAGAAGGGTTGGTGGGGGTTTAGACCCCGCAGGATCTACATCGAACGTAGGACTACGGGTGAGTTCTATTATCGTTGTTATCTAGTTTTTAGAATTTAAGTGTGGTTGTGTGTGAGTCCTTCTGAATAGCATGCCCTGATCTGTGGAGGTTTTGACCCAACAAACCTCTAGGGTGTTTTTTCCCGAAACAAAACTGGCGACTCCACTGGGGATTGCATTTTTTTGATTCCCCTGCTGGGTGGTTTCAACTGTTTGATAGGTTTCGAACAGTTTTTATCATTTTTTCCAGTCCAACTAGTCTTTTTTCAGTCATACTAAAGACCTGGTTCTTTATCCAGGCTTGATCCTTTTTATTTTTCATTATTTGCTTTTTCATACATGGTTTTGTCTCTTCACAATCGTGTATACACGCTGTTTCTATCAAAGGTGGTCGCGTATACGCGGGTTTCCTTTGCCACAGTCGCGTATACATGCTGGTTGAAAAACTGTTAAAGCGCGTATGCCTGGGGGAAAATTTTGAAATTTTGGTTTTTGGCTTTTCTGGTCTTGTCTGCCTGTGGGGACCTATTTCTACAGTGTTTTTTAATCTCTGGACTATGTTTAAAGTGTTTATATGTCTATTTCTCTCTCCTTTGTGTGAAGACTCTCTCGGTTGGTGACATTTTTGGTTGTTACGTTTGCAATTTTGGTCTGAGTACCAAGGTATTTTCTTGAAGATTCTTGGTTGTTCTGCTTAATCAGAATAGAGAGCTCTTGCTCATTTACTCTTTCCTTGTGTGTTGCTACGCATTTTTATTTTTTACCTATTTGGTGCGTTTGGTTTTCTTGATGTTCAGTAGACTAGTTTTTTTGAAATTTTCAAAGAGTCTCTTTTTGATTCTTTGAAGTTTTTTATTGCAAGTTTATACTATTGTACTGAGTTGATTTATTGAGTTTCTTGTCTTCCTCTTTGCTCGTATAAAGCCCCGCTGCGAGAGTGGCATGGTTGGCTTTGAGCATTTTGTTGAAGTTATACTTGAAATTCAGAGTTTGTTTGACTTAGTTACCGGATATTTCAATTGGTCTTCTTGAAATCTCTTTTTTATAAACTAAAACTGGCATATAGGTTAGGAAATCCACTTTCCGTTGCATTTTGCATACTAGCCTCCATTCTAATCACTTGCCATAGGGTCGATCCCATCAGGTCATGAGTATTTCACCCAGTTCACTCGCCGATTATTTAATCATGACTTGGTGGTAGAGCCTTCCTTTACATGGGCTTCCTAGTTAGTTCCTCGCTATCACTTGTTGCCCATGCTGCGTTTTATGTAGGCTTGGGAGTCCTCTTTAGTCCCGCCATGTCTTATGTGTTGAAGCTTCATTCTTCTTCTTCACCACTATCATTTTTTCTGGCTTTTATCCTAGAGGCTCCCTGGTGTCGTTAAGTTGTATTACTGCATTGCATATTGGCTACTTGTTTATCCTGGCCTTTAGCCGGCTTCATTTGGACTCAATGTTTAAGCCAAATTTTGACCTTGACTTTCTGTACAAGTTAACCATTGCATGCACTAAGCTATCACGACTTGACACCTTTTTTACCCATGGATGGAACGTTCCTCTGAGTATCACTGACCAGTTTTCGCCACCTTGCATTGAGCATAGGATTGTTCCAATCCCAGGAACTAGTGCATCTGCTTTCTTGATACTCGTTCTATCCATTGTACCATAGCATTCTTTTATTCTTTTTCGGGCTTATTATATGAAAAAGACAAAAAAATCAAATATAACAAAAAGAGCGGGAACGGGATGTATCTTCGTTGTTTTGATGGCAGTACAGAGTCAGTTTGTCGCCCTTGAACAAAGCACATATACTTATATATATTTCCTCCATTTGGGATGGTTTTAGTTTTGACCTAGGTTCAGCCTTTACCATGTTTCACTTGTCAGTCCTCCCCCGGTTGGTTATCTCTTCCAATCATATGGAGAGTTTGTTCTGCCTCCTGCATAACAGACTTATATAGTGTCACTTTTTACTGCCATGGTCATCATGAGTCGTGCTTTTGTTCAAGGGAAGTCTAACCAGAGTCGGCCATTCTGCGGTGTCTCTTGACTCATTATTCAGTTGGCCTTCCCGGTTTTGTCAGTATCTTGTTCTATCACATTAGATGTTTTGGTCTTCTGCTCGTGCTAGTTTGAGAAGGTCTCCATTGACTTCTCGCTGGCGGGTTTGTCTCTTATCGAATACAACACATTGCTCTGAGAGCAAACCTAGAGCCGCACCCTGGCCCTATTTCCGTCATTGATAGGTGACCTTGTACTCAACATTTGATCATCATTATGGGTCTTTGACTAAGTGGTTTCCCCTGTGTTCGACGTCAGCATACATTATCACACTTGGGATTCGTGCAGTACCTTGATTTCCATTTGACCCTATTGGTGGATATCTCACCTCTGTGTCAGCTTTCATTATTGGTTGGTTCAGAGGGTTTCTTCCGTGCGCTAGCTTCATCTTGTGCATGTCGGAAATGTACTTCGGTTTGGTTCCGTCACTATACTTCGTCTGATTCCTTCCAAATCTTGGCCTGTGGGTTACACTCGCGCTGGACTGATGTGGGATGCCTTAATGCCTTCCTTCCAGCAGCTCTTTTCCCATCGACTCCGACTCATTGCTCTGGGAATAAGATCTAGAGTCTTTTTGTCAGTACCTTAGGGTTTGTAGTCATCAGTGGCAGACTCTTCGCTATCGACAACGGGGATTCATCATTGCCTCCTGATTGGTATATTATTTCAAGTGTTCGACTTCAACTCATTCATTCACACTTGTTAGATTGTACTGGGGCACCTTGACACTCATTTTCATTATTGGTGGGTTGTCTCGCGTTGGTTAACGGTATACATTATTGACCGGTAATCCAACGATTTCTCACATGGTCGACTTCAGCTCATTTATTCCCATTGTGTAGAATTGTGCCATAGTGATCGGTGAAGACCTCGGGTTGCATCAACATTTCTCGGTTCACTTTTGACAGTCCATTCAGTTTCTGCCAGTGATGTCGTTCACCCTTATATGTTGCAGTGTCAGTACAGCAGCATCCTATATGTTGGCTCCCGAGTTGCGTGATTGTACCATTTATTCCACCTCTTATGATTTGGTACTTGGAGATTTAGTTACTTATATGATCAGACATCCAGTTGCAGCATCATTGATCAGCTTTCTATATGTGATACTTGGACATTGATTCAGACTTATACTTCCGGGCCATGCTCAGATGATTCATTGTGTACTTTCAGTTTAGCTATACTTGTATACATGTTGGATCTATTCAGTGCTTTTTATATGATGTATTTTTGACTGAGCATGGGTATGCCCGCCTCAGCATGAGTTGACTCTCTATTTTCTTTCACTGGTTTTTGGCAAGCTGAAATCTGGTGAAGTCCTCTCTTGTCCTTGCGAAGTTCTTTCTATGTGCATAATACATTTCGGCCATCATGTACCCCTTCTGACCTCATATATTAGGGGGCATCTGTTATAGCATCATTTTTCACCCTCATGTGATTCATGATTGTCTCTATGGCCTTGGGCACCCATTCCTACAGACTTGAATAAAATTCATAAAAAACAGTGTTAAAAATCCCATACGTGGGTATGCCCAGACTTTTCTGCATGTATATGCGAGTCCAAATGTACTTTTCCACGTATGCCATTAAAATCATTAAAAATATATATATAAAATCCCTTTTTTCGAGTTGGGTTGATGGTTACTCCAGTAGTTCAACTACCCCAGCACGTGGCCAACTGTTTCCAACTAATTGAAACTACTTTGAGGGAGTATAAAAGCCCCTCATGTGTATGGCCTACGAGGGAGAGAAATTTTATAGATATTATACTCTGTTGGAATCCCTAATTCAAGTCTGATTTCCCGTGCCTCCTGCACTTTCCCAGATTTATACAGGAAACCCTTGTTTTCTGGAGATGTTCATCCATTTATATGTCATCTCGTGTGCACAAGTCTTGAAGGTATCTTAGCGAGGCAAGGGCAGGATGGATCCGGACGACGATCTGTTCGAAGATCGTGGAAGGATTCAGGTGATCTCTCCACTTTTTATTTTTGTACATGTTGTTCGCAATAATGAAGAACCATCTTGTTCCTGAACTTATGTGTTAATATCTATTTGCATATGTGAAAAGTTTGATTATTAAGAATTTATTATTGTTTATATAATGTTTCACATGCATTACACTAACATTTAGGAGCAATATATGTTGTACAACTAGGTTTCCGTGCACATTCTTTCTTGTTTTCCAGGTTGAAGAGGAAGAAGGATTGCTGGGGGTTTGGACCCCGCGGGATCTACATCGAACATAGGACTACGGGTGAGTTCTACTATCGTTGTTATCTAGTTTTTAGAATTTAAGTGTGGTTGTGTGTGAGTCCTTCTGAGTAGCATGCCCTGATCTGTGGAGGTTTTGACCCAACAAACCTCTAGGGTGTTTTTTCCTGAAATAGTAACTAGTGGTACCTGTATTGGGATCCAAGATGGCCTCAGCCATAGATAATACCAGGTGTTCTGTGTCCACATTCATGGTGGCGGAAACCCTGGTGTGATATTTCTCTACATATCCTTCCAGCTCGGCTTTGTACTTATCCCTGATCGTTCTATTTGCGTGGTTCCTTGCAACTACACTTGGTGAGGTAACATCTTTGATGTCTTGTGAGACTTCCGAAAAGTCGGAAGAGGTGGTACTATCTCTCAGAACTTTTATCCCGGCTTTACTCTTGTCCAGTTGACCAGACAACGTGAATGGTTCTAGCAGTTGCTCTTCCCCTATGAATTCTGCCTCACTGGAGGTTGTTTTCTGCTTTTTGCGAAGGGGAGGACCTGCTCCTGAGGTACCTGATTCTTCCCCATGTTGGCCTTTATTGACGTCTTCTTCTTCCCCTGTTGAAGATGAGTTTGTCTCCATCTGCGAAATCAAAGGAAAAGTTTCAAGGTTAGCCCTCCACTCCATGAATGGCCTTGATTCATGTATATAAAGTGCGGACTTGTTCCTCTTTCTTCTGTTTGAGATAATTTCCCGAGGATCATAGGCCCAACCCTTTTCCAGCCTTAGGTCTAGGCGTTGCAACATTTTCTCGACAATGGGAAGGGCATGTCACGAATTCACAACAAAAGGGCCGAATTTGATGGGGAGTCTCAGGATGAAACCCTTCTTTGCAGGGAAAAAATGGAGTTGGTCAGCCTTGAGGGTCTACCAAATGTACTCCAGCGCATATGATCGTCGAACAGGAAACAGAGGTAGCTGGTAAGGGGAAACCTCAGCTTCGTAGACCCAAATTTCAGTGTAATTGTCAAATAGATACCAGTCCCTAGTGCTTTGGGATTTTCCGGCTTGTAGCCAGCTCTTCATCTCAGGATATGCTGTAGGTGAGGGTGAATCGTGGATAATAGTATAGGCAATGGAAATGAAATTATTTACAAAACTGGAATAACCCTCCCCCTTAGGTAATTGACATACAGAACAATTCCAGTCAAAAACTAGTCGGGGTTGGGAATTCACGTCATATACCCTATCTAAACCCAAACCCTCAAACTTATTAGCGTGCTGATGTAAGAAAAGATAGAAGACCATCGAATAGAAACGGAAGTGAACAGCTTCTGAAAGCTCCTGGAACTGGGTCCGAATGTTAGCAACAAGGAAACCAGGGATATCTAACACTACCCCCCTTTGAGACATTAACCACAAGAAATAAACACATACCCTGGTGATTTCCCCCAAAGTGCCTACACCTAAAAGACCACCGATGAGGGTAAGGATGGGCTGCACTTCCTCTTTGAATAGGCTCAGTGGAAAAGGTTCAGCAGCAGGGAGAGACGTAGCCTGGTTGCTGGTGATAGAGGAAATGAAGTTGTTTTGGTGCTCCCATGGCAGTTTGGTGAACTGGGAGGTTAAAGCCACTTCGCTATAACTGATATAAGTGGCACTGGTGGGAAAGCGGAGGGCTTGCCTGATAATGTCGGTGGAAAGAGAAAAAATCTTATTCCCCTGAGGAGAGGTAAACATGCCTCGCTACTCATCGTAAGAATCTCTGAGCCAGCAAATAAAATCAACCACAGAATAGACTTGGGGAGTAATTTGATGGTATAAACCAGATACAACCACCCGGTACTGGTCTCTATTCTCAACATGTTGTCTAAAAAGCTCGAGTTTAATGTTGCTGATGTGAAAAGGGTATTGGGGGTCATGGATTCTGGCTTGTAGGTCGATGAAAGGCTCAAACCCAGGAGGGTTTCTGGTTTCTCGCACCTGAGGGGTTTCTGGTTCGGCTTTCTTGGGCGTGCCCCTTCCCATGATTGACATATAAAACTTTTAAAAGACGAAAGGAAAGCAGAGAGAAAATGAGGGACGGAATACCTATGCAACAGGGAAATATACTCAGGAAAATGACGCAGGAGTGTTGATAGCGACTGGGAAGACCTTGGCACCGATTCCCACTTAATTTATACTGTAGCTGGAAGACCTGCGAATTTTACTGGAGTAAACTACGGGAAGACTGTTATTTTACGACTGAGCGTTCTAAGGTAAAAAGACGGATAGGTAAAATAAACGGGGGGAAAGTATCATAAGGACACTAACATTGGAGCACGTGGCGCGTAGGGATTGGGTGTCAGCTAGGGACAGGTGAACACCGCGTGCTGAGTTTAATACTTGTACGTGCCTCTATACCAGTTAGCCTAGAGACATACCTTACCTTTCTGCTGTAATGAACCATACGATTCTCGAAACCTCCTACTCATGAGCCGGGTTAAATATACTGCGTACTAGTCTTTAGGGCTCACGTTTTGACTTGCCACGTTACCAAAATCCCAATGCTTTGATCTGCCACGTTGCTCTTTACTTTGGGCCCACACTAGGACGCATCAATATAATTCCGCGGGGGTATGAGTCTGTCCTAGCTTCTGCCTCTTATCCCCCGCGGAATTTCCCATATGGGGAATTTCCTCGCGTGCTCATTTTGGATGCGGTTGATCTCTTAACAGTTTTCGTTTTTTCATCTTTTGCACCATGTATTTGCGCCTTTCTGTGGCACCTTTTCTTTTTTTTTATATTTTGGATTTTGGTTGTATACATGTTTTTCTTTAATCGCAACACTTGTCACATCCTGGTCTCTTTTTACCCAACCTTCTAAATGCTTAATCATCTACCCTAACATTCGATACATGTCTATACAAAAGTTAAATCCCAAGAATAACTAATGGTAACTCATGACCAACATTGGCTCCACCTGGGGACGGCATGCTCGTCCTCGAGCGTGTTGAGAACTTTGCAGACCACCTGTTTATCTTTCGTGAATGCCATTCCTCCTCATGATTCATAACCACACACATTATTTAAGAAAAGACGAAAACAGACACTAATATACAATATGATACATCAGGGCCTCTTGGCCTGACTCAGAAATGGAAATAAGGCTTGAGAAACTGACTGTTTACAAGGGCGTCGAGCAGATCTCCCTGTAAATTTTCCAGTCTGAAGGTATTGTTGCCTCCTTGTTCTGCAATTTTAAAGGGGCCGAACCAGAGGGGATTAAATTTTCCATGCTTACCTTTATCATCCCTTCTAATGTCCCATCTGAGCACCAGATCCCCAACCTGTAATTTCCTGTCTTTGGCATGTTGATCGAAGAGATCCTTCATTTTCTCCTGGTATTCAACTAGCCTCTGATTCACCTGATTCTGCGTTTCTTCTAGCTCCACCAGCTGGTTGATTCTCCTGGTTACGTCATCCGGTTATTCCTGACTTTCTTGCATGAATCGAGCCACTGGTAATGCTAGCTACATAGGGAAAATTGCTACCCTCCCATATACTAATTCATATGGGGACTTCCCGGTTGCTCTCTTGCTAGTGATCCTGTTAGCCCATAGAGAAAATTTTAACTGGGAATCCCAATTCTTCTAGTTTTCATTTATAGCCTTCTTTAATGCCCTCACCAGCATTTTATTTGATGACTCTACTATGTTGTTTCCCTATGGGTAATAGGCTATTGAGTGGCCTAGTGTGATGTTGTACTGTTGATAGAAGCTGACGAACTTTGCAGATTTAAAGGCCTGTGCATTATTGGTCACAATCTTAGCAAGGAAACCAAATTTGGATATGATGTTTTCTTCTATTAATTTGATCACCACGGTGTCTGTTGCATTTCTGGCGGGTATAGCCTCTACCCACTTTGTGAAATAATCCGTGGCAGTTAATATCCACTTATGCTGACCACTGGATGGGGGGTGTATTTCTCCAATGAAGTCAATTCCCCACTGCTGGAATGGCTCATCTATGTGGACAGGTATCACAGGGAGAGGTGCTAGCTTCTGTCTCTCGGAAAAATTCTGGCACTTCTCACAGGCTCTAACTCGAGTAAACACATCCCCAAATAATTTAGGCCAGAAGAAACCAGCCTTCAGGATCTTGTGAGCGGTATCCCTGCAACTATAATGGCCCCCATAGATTCCTTCGTGAAACTCAGCCATTATACCTTCTACCTCTTCCTCTGTCAGGCATAGGAGCAGGATGCCTGAGGGGTCCCTCCAATATAGCCAGCCATTTTCCACCATGTACTTCTATGAATTCAACCTCAGTGCTCTATATTTATCTTTTTCACAGCTAGGTGGGCAGCTTAGTGTTAGCAGGTATTCCACTATTTCCTTGTACCACTAGCTGGTGAGGTATTTCATATGTGTCTTCTGGGAAGCTATCTCTACTCCCTGTGGTTCTTCTTTCCCTTCAGATGCCTCGTTTTCCATCATGGACAGATTTATACCCAAATCCTGGCAATTTGACTCAGATAAGATTTTGGCTAACCCCTGCCCCTTGATTAATTTAGTAGGGCGGATGTCCAGCTCATACTCTTGTATTTTGGCTATCCATTTCCCTCCTTTACCTTCACTATCCCCCTGAACAAGGATATCTTTGACAACTGTTGTGGGCACAAATGCAGTGATGTGGGACTGGAGGACATACATACGAAAATATTTAAGGGATTTCACCAACGCATATCCCTGCTTTTCCAATATATCATACTTCAGCTTAGCATCACGAAGCACCTGACTGAAAAAGAAAATAGGTTGCTCGTACCCATCTTCATTTTTCTACAACAGAACTCCTGCTACTATATGAGGTGATGCAAAGGAAAAGATCATAAAAGGTTTGGTGTAGTCTGGCCCGGCTAACACAGGGGCTTCAGCAAACTTATTCTTAATCCTAGAAAAAGCTTCTCTTGATTCTTATGACCACTTAACCTCGTTGTTCTTATTGAGCATATCATTAATGTGCCTAACTATCTCAGCATAGTTAGGAATGAATCTTCTCAGGAAATTTATACGACCTAGGAGTACCTGAACTTCCTTCTTATTTCTGGGGAGGGAAATACCGTTTATGACTTCCACTCTCTTAGGATCTATCTTTACTCCTTCTCTGGTGACAATATGTCCCAAGAGCTTTCCCTCCTCCAGTGCAAACAAAGGTGGATTGAGGGAAAGGCCATACTTTCTACACTTCTCAAAATTTCTGCACAAGTGTTCAATGTGTTCTACATCATCTTTTGAAAACATAGTAATGTCATCCAGGTATACCACCACAAACTTATACTTCTCTCCAATAAAATAAATATCCATGGCCCTCTAAAAAGTGGCCCCCACGTTAATCAACCCAAAGGGCATCCTGGCATACATAAATGTCCCCCATGGAGTGGTAAAGTCAGTCTTCTTTTGGTCCTCTGGTAGTACGGCCACCTGATTGTACCCAGAGAATCCATCCATCATCGACATTTGGGATGCTCCTACCACTTTCTGTAAGATGTGGTCCATCTTTGGCAGTGGATAATTATCCTTTAAGGATGCTCTGTTTAGATTCCTAAATTCAACACATAACCTTATTTCTCCATTCTTCTTCCGTACAGGGACAAGATTTGCTACCCACTCAGAATATCTTAATGGTACAATGATTTTGGCCTTCAACAGTTTCTTAATTTATTTCTTAATAGAGGGTAGAAACAGTGGGTTTATTTGCCTAAGCTTCTGCTGATGAGGTTTGGCATCTCCCTTCAGTGGAATTTTATGCTGCATAATGCTAACATTAAAGATTTTTAAGTCTTGGTAAGACCAGGAAAACACATCTTTATATGACTGAAATAGCTTCTGGTAAAGCTGTTTATATTCTTCCGCGACCTTCTTGGACAACTTCACGATCTTGGGGTCAACCTCAGTGCCAAGATTCAGATCTTCTACCTAATTCTCCTCCACCGCTTTGTTCGGCTATAGTGGAACATCATTCTTGTTAAAAAGCCTTTCTAAGGGCACTAGTCCTTGGGGAATGACATTCCCTTTCAACTGCAGAAATTTGTGGCCAGCTACCTTCTCTTCCCACTTATCTCTAGAAGCATCATCAATCTCTTCCTCTTCACCACTATAAATCTCCATGTTGGAAAATTCTCCAACTGTTTCCAAAAATCTCTTCACCTGATCCTCATCTTCAAATACTTGCCAGTGTTTGATATTGTCTGGGATTGATGGTCGATAAAGTACCTCAATTTCATATCTCAAGAGAGGATTCTGAGGTGGACGAAAAGTGCCGGCAGCTACTGCAAGGGAGTCTTCCATTCTATTTTTCTCCCGGGGCATGAACTGGATATTAAATGCCAAGAATAAATTCTCCACAAGATCCCAAACTTCATTCCTATAAGCCCTTAGCCTAGGATGTTTGGCTTGGCACTGATTTCTCACCTGTCTGACCACCAGTTCTGAATCTCCCAGAACTTTTAGACATCTTATGTTCATACTCCTGGCTGTTTGCAGCCCTAGTAGAAGTGCTTCATACTCAGCCACATTGTTCGTGGCTTCATACTCCAACTTGAAAGATAAAGGGACCCATTGGTCTGCAGGAGAAATCAATAGCACTCCAGCCCCATTACCTTCCCTGGAGTTAGCCCCATCAAAATGAAGTGTCTAGATTTCTGATTCAAGACTTTCTATGGACTGTTCTGTCTTGATCTAGAAAAATTATGGTTCATGTGCGTACTCCTGATATTTCTCCAGCATTAAACATGAGAAATCCCCCTCCCTGCTATAAACTGGAGAATTAACTGAATCATCTACCTTAGTAACTGTCTTGACAAACCTGGTTTCCCTGTATAGCCTCCTCTCTTGACCCCCAAATACCAGGATAGTGGCATAGGTTAGCTCCAGCTTAATCGATCCACCAATTTTGGTCCCCCAAGATCTTGACAGTAGCATGCTAAAGCGAGCTGGAATGTCAGCCACCACTATATCCATCACTACACTTTTTGCTGGGATCTGAGCCAGGTTAACCACCAAGTCTTTTATCATGCCCAGACACTTAACTCTTTTGGAGTAAAATGAATAAAGATCTTTGTATGGGCAGGTGATCTGTAGTCCTAGTTTCTCCATGACCGAGAGGGGTAAAATATTATGAGAGGCTCCTGAATCTAACATGCATTTATGCAGCAGCAGGTCATGTATTACGAAAGACACATAAAAAGGGGGAGTGGCAGCATCCAATTCTTTGACATGTGGGCCAAAAACAACCATAGGTATTTCTTCCTGAAGGTTCAGGCTTTCTGGAATGTTTATTACTTCTGGAGGAAGCATAAAGGATGTGGCCTGGGACTGCTATGCAAGTTGTTTTAACAAATTGGTCAAAGGGAATGGGATTTTCACTTTCTCAAGCTCCTTCTGTAGACTGAAAGCAGAGGAGGAATTATATACTGACACTTCCTTTGGTTCTTTATCTTTGGAGTCTTTGTTTTGAGGGGAAGGTTTGACTTCTTTTAATAATGGTTTGATACTAGGGGGTGTAGCCTCTTGCGAAGATGAAGGAATTTGATCAACAAATTGTAAAGATTGGTTAAGGGGCCTCTTACCTTTGTCCCGGGTCTTTTGAGGAGTTGCCTCCTTCCGTGCAGGTGCCTCTTCTTGTGGTGTGTCCTCCTCCTAATCCTGAGTGCGAGTTCTATTTCTAGAGGACCTGAGGTTATACTTTCTATTGAACTGAGCTTGCATGAAATCAACGAACTGCTTGCAGTAGTCATCAATATCAGGATATTCGGTATCTTCATTATCTTTCACTTCTGTGTGTGATTGCACCTCCCCTTCGTCACTTTCATGTAAAGGACATTCAACATCATCATTGTTTGACAAAGCAAGGTATGCCTCCTCTTGCTCGTAAGCAGTGTCTTCAGTAGAACCCTCTACTTTCCCTTCCAAGTATAGAGGGTGTGGTACCTGATCTTGCTGCTCCTTTTGTCCCCTTTGCAGTATCTGCAAGGGTGGCTTTCTGTATTGAGGGTTAAAGCCTCTGTTAGGAGAATTTTGGAAATTCTTGGAGGATGAATTCTTTGCCTCCATTTCAAGCTTCACCAGCTTGCTTGAGATATTCTTGATCATCTTGTTCATTTCCTCAACCCTGTCATTAGCTGAATATCTATCTTGGCTCGAGGTGGATACCTCTTCCCTTCCCCTTATTCTTGTATCTTGCTCAGATCTTCCCTTGGATTTACTAGTGGAGGCGAAGTTTGCCTCAAGCTCCAGTGCATCTGTCTGAGCATCATCCAGAGTGGCTGGATTTCTTTCTCTTAGGGAGAAGTTGAATTCAGAGTCAAAGGCTGCCACAAAAACCACCTTGGCAGCAGTTTGGTGTGGTTTCATTTCGGTGGGAAGGCTCAGGTACAACTTGTTAAATCTCTTAATAAAATCGGCCACCCCTTCATTGTGTATTTTCTTGAGTGTGTTAAACTCAGTCAGACAGTGTCCATGGTCTTTCTTTTCTCCCCATTTTTTGAGAAAAATGTCTTCCATTACTTCCTATGTGTTTATGGAATGGTCTCCCAACGTCTTGAACTATTTTCTAGCTTCACCATCGAGGGATTGCACAAATAGTCTTAGGACTATGTCAAGATGTTCCACGTTGAAATTTTCGGCGAAGGAGAAGAAGATCTCAAGGTGCTTTTGAGCTTCAATCTCCTTTTCTCCATTGAAACGAGGCACGATCTTTAGATAATCCCGTGGTAGGTCATTCAGTACTTGGGGTAATGCCAGGGGGGCATATTTATTTAGCAGGAAGCCCAGAATGTTTGCCATTGGAGGAGGAGGTGGAGGTAACAGAAGGACTTGATGTGTAAATGGAGGAGGAGGAGGAAGTGAGGTGTGGATGATGATGGGAATATAGTGAACAACAGTTTGGGATGATGGAGACAAAGGGAGAGTATTAACAGCAGATACCTCAGTGACTTCTTTGATTTCCTCAGCCTCTGGAGTGGGGTGAAATGTATAACGAGTGGTGTCTATGGATTCTGCCTCGTCTTTAACTTGAATTTTTCCAGGAGGTAAACTGCCTGAGTAGTAATCGGTTCCTCCCACAGTGGAGTCGGAATCTTGTACTTAGGCCACTTGAGAAGAGGAGGAAGGGAAGTCTTCTAAAGAGAATTATGGGATCTCAGTATGGGTAAATTGTTTCTCCCTCCAATTTCTTCTATGTAAGATTCTTTCTAGGTCAGACAAAGAGGGTGTCTTTGGCTGAGACGCATCTGACCTAAGGTGTGGCTTCCGAGGAGCCAGGACTGTAATTAGATTTATCTGAAAAACGAATGTGGAGTCTCCAAGGTGAGGGATATACAACTCTCAACTCTCCATGCTCACCTAATTGAAGAGTGAATAGGGTTTTGTCGAGGCCCAGGGATTTCAATTTGTTCTCAACTTCGCTACCCAGCAATAGTGCCAAAAAGATGTTGTCGATCCTAGAGACAGTGTTGAGTTGTGAAAGACTAGTGCCTAGGACATCTTATATAGCAGAGAGCAACAACAATATATTATGACCGGGATGACTAGAATAACTGAGCTCTCATGCT
The DNA here is from genome assembly GCA_034641835.2 of Pinus albicaulis. Lineage (NCBI taxonomy): Eukaryota > Viridiplantae > Streptophyta > Pinopsida > Pinales > Pinaceae > Pinus > Pinus albicaulis. The sequence continues at coordinate 1,136,263,038 of CM076574.1, forward strand.
ATTTCTTTGTAAATAGGAAATTTAACTTGAATGGGACCAAAAATTCCAGAAGTTAATAACAGAGAAAGAAATATTGCAGAGGCAAGATGTGAAACTCTAACACGAAATGTAACAAAGAATTCAAAAGAAGCTTAACTGCAAAGAGGGCTGGATTCTAAACACTTCACAGAGATTGGTAATCATAGAGTATCTATTGCATTTGTAGAATAAAGAGGATACTAACTGCTGCTGAGACAACATCCAGAAACATATACCAGCATGTAGTGGGCTTGGTAAAATAAGAATCCACACATGAAGACAACATTTGTAAATAACATCTCATTAGCAGTCAATATAGCAGAAATGCTGATGAATTGGAAATGAAATAGTATGTCACACCTGATCCATATTTAAAGTGCCGAAAAGATTATGACATAAGTATCGACAAGGATAAATTTATATCAAAAACAGTGGGCTACTCGCATTCTAGAATGTGACATAAGATAAATGGATATAAATGGAATTAATGGCTAAGCTACATCACATAAGAAAGAAGTACACACTGTAAAGCACCAAGATCAGAATCCTCCTTAAAGATCAAAACTCTTTCTCATTGAAAACCCAACGAGCTCTTAACATTTGTATTAAAACTTTCACAAAAAGCATACAAGACATTCTTTTACAGTCAATTCTTCAGAAAATTTGGAACCTCTTTTTCTCTTTGGATCTTTCTTATATAGACATCTTCATCACTGAGCGAGAATATATTTTTGGGGAAAAATATCTTCCTCGCATGACCAAAATTTGTTGAAGGTCCTAATCAAAATAACAAAATTTATGATGAGGAATAAAGGCCTCTCATCATGGACAGTCAGGCACTCGGCCATTTTTTAAAACAGAATATTAAAAAACAGTCTGGTAAAAAGTAAAATGTTGAAGTGGAACATGAAGCCCACTTGAAACTTGAAAAGTAGCTAACTAAGTAAAATTAAAAAGGCCACTGAGGCCGAATCATGAGTTGAAAGTGCTTCACCGATGTGAAGGAGTTGAGGCAGTTGCAGACACTGGTGGTGGAACATTAGCGGACGAGCTGGCGATCTGACTGGCGAACTAAGTGCATATTTTCTGGCTGTCTGCTGATGGTTCGAGCATCGCTACGAATTTTTCCACCTTGACATAGGCCTCTGTGAGGTCGTTGAAACTTGCCTCGGTGGGGAGCTTGTGCTTTATAAGATGAAGGAGGGAAAACTCTTGGCGGAGGGATGAAACGATTGTTTTAACCTTTAACCGAGTAGTTTTATCCGACAGGATGTCAGTCCAGTCTTTTTCTTCTTGTAGGCATGTCTTATACTTTGTCAACGGTTGTAGCACGGAAGGAGTGGTTGGGTCCCAACAAGACGGCAGTCCAGCTATGGTAATCTCGCCCCATAATGCATCGAAACAACCCACGTTTGTTACCACTGGTTGCAGGGCTCTTGAAGCTGTGCCTCGGGCCTCCTCCTTGTCAATGATTTTCTGACATTCAAAGACTTCCATGAATTGACCTGGTATGCCATGCTTCTCCACCTCATCATATTCGAGCTCCTTCAAGAATGAAATGTAGTTTTTGGCATGCAGGGCTCTAACAGATAAGTTGAGGTCAGCCTCCTGCAATTTCCTGTTGAGATAGGGTATAGTAGATTTATTTTCTCCCATTGTTCTTAGGAAACCCCACTGTTCCATCACCGCTGAGATTATGTCTGACCAGATTATACCTCTTGCTTCACTGAGGGTGATATTTCCCTTCATGTGGCTTTTGAGGTCAGTGATGGTTTTCTGCTGGTCAACTCTTGTCTTCTTTTCTAGCTCGATCTCTTTCTGTAGTGTCTCTATTCTCCTGCTACTCTCAGCCAAGATATTTTCCAAATCAGTGATACTTTGCCTAGAGGTGGATGCCTGCTTTTCTAATATATCATTTTCAGCTTTCACTGCATTCAGTTTCTCTAACAGTGGACTTGTCTCTGGTGGAGTTGTAGCAGGTGCGCAGTTATGCGTGTCCCACGTGTTCTGCAGCTCTATCAACCTATTCTGCAAAGTGGCAATTGTTTCAGCCATTTTTTCTTTGTCCTCCCTCTCTTTTGCCAGTGTGTTAGCCAGTTCATCTTTTTCCTTATCTTCTTGTGCCAATTCGGCCGCCTGTGCATGGTGGGAGGCCGGTATGTTGACCTTACCTTTCAATGACGTGACCTCCTTCTGCAATTGTTCTATCAAAGCACGCTGCGGGTTTGTTTCTCCCGTATCCTTTCCCTTGATTAACTCCTGGAGGCCGCGTACTTGATTTTCCTGGGTGCGAGAGTTTGCCTGTTCATTCTTTAGGGTCACCGTCACCTGTTCATGATTTTTCTCTAGCTTTCTCAGTGCAATGGTGACCCACATCACCTCGTCCTTCAACATATCACCCACGACCTGCAACAGGTTACACATATCAGTTGTTGGTAACTTGGCCATGTCAATTGCATGTTCGAGCACCCGATAACTAGTGGTACATGTATTGGGATCCAAGATGGCCTCAGCCATAGATAATACAGGGTGTTCTGTGTCCACATTCACGGTGGCAGAAATCCTGGTGTGATATTTCTCTACACATCCTTCCAGCTCGGCTTTGTACTTATCCATGATCGTTCTATTTTCCTGGTTCCTTGCAACTGCCCTTGGTGAGGTAAGATCTCTGATGGCTTGTGAGACTTCTGAAAAGTCAGAAGAGGTGGTACTATCTCTTAGCACTTTTATCCCAGCTTTAATCTTGTCCATTTGACCATATGGCGTGAACGGTTCTAGCAGTTTCTCTTCCCCTATGACTTCTGCCTCACTGGAGGCTGTTTTATGCTTTTTGCAAAGGGGAGGACCTGCTCCTGAGGTACTTGCTTCTTCCCCGCCTTGGCCTTTATTAGCGTCCTCTTCCTCCCCTGTGGCAGATGAATCTGTCTCCATCTACAAAATCAAAGGCTAAGTTTCAAGGTTAGCCCTCCACTCCATGAACAACCTTGATTCGTGTATATAAGGTGCGGACTTTTTCCTCTTTCTTTTGTTTGAGATAATTTCCCGAGGATCATAGGCCCAACCCTTTCCCAGCCTTAGGTTCAGGCCTTGCAACATTTTCTCGAAAATGGGAAGGGCATGTCTCTAATTCACAACAAAAGGGCCGATTGTGATGGGGAGTCTCAGAATGAAACCCTTCTTTGCAGGGACAAAATGGAGTTGGTCAGCCTTAAGGGTATGCCGAATGTACTCCAGTGCATATAATCATCGAACAGGAAACACAGGTAGCTGGTAAGGGGAAACCTCGGCTCCGTAGACCCGAATTTCAATGTAATTGTCAAATAGATACCAGTCCCCAGTGCTCTGGGATTTTTTGGCTTGTAGCCAGCTCTTCATCTCAAGAAAAACTCTAGGTGAGGGTGAATCGTGGATAATAGTATAGGAAATGGACATGAAATTATTTACAAAACTGGAATAACCCTCCCCGTTAGGTAATTGACATACAGAACAATTCCAGTCAAAAACTGGTCGGGTTGGGAATTCATGTCATATACCCTATCTAAACCCAAACCCTCAAACTTATCAGCATGCTGATGTAAGAAAAGATAGAAGACCATCGAACAGAAATGGAAGTGACTAGCTTATGAAAGCTCTTGGAACTGGGTCTAAATGTTAGCAGCAAGGAAACCAGGGATATCTAACACTACCCCCCTTTGAGACATTAACCACAAGAAATAAACACATACCCTGGTGTTTTCCCCCAAAGTGCCTACACCTAAAAGACTAGCGATGACGGAAAGGATGGGCCGCACTTCCTCTTTGAACAGGCTCAGTGGAAAAGGTTCAACAATAGGGAGAGACGTAGCCTAGTTGCTAGTGATAGAGGAAATGAAGTCGTTTTTGTGCTCCCATGGCAGTTTCATGAACTGGGAGGTTAAAGCCACTTCGCTGAAACTGGTATAAGTGGCACTGGTGGGAAAGCGAAGGGCTTGCCTGATAATGTCGGGGGAAAGAGAAAAAATATTATTCCCCTGAGGAGAGGTAAACGTGCCTCGCTACTCATCTTAAGCATCTCTAAGCCAACAAATAAAATGAACCACAGAATAGAGTTGGGGAGTAATTTGTTGGTATAAACCAGATACAACCACGCGGTACTGGTCTCTATTCTCAACATTTCGTCTAAAAATTTCAGGTTTAATGCTGCTGATGTGAAAAGGGTATTGGGGGTCATGGATTCCAGCTTGCAGGTCGATGAAAGGCTCAAACCCAGGAGGGTTTCTGGTTTCTCAGACCTGAGAGGTTTCTGGTTTGGCTTTCTTGGGCGTGCCCCTTCCCATGATTGACATATAAAAATTTTAAAAGACGAAAGGAAAGTAGAGAGAAAATGAGGGATGGAATGCCTGTGCAACAGGGAAATATACTCAAGAAAACGACACGGGAGTGTTGATAGCGACTGGGCAGACCTTGGCACCGATTCCCGCTTAGTTTATACCGTAGCTGGAAGACCTGCGAATTTTACTGGAGTAAACTACGGGAAGACTGTTATTTTAAGACTGAGCATTCTGAGGTAAAAATACGGATAGGTAAAATAAACAGGGGGAAAGTGTCGTAAGGACACTGACAGTGGAGCACGCAGCGCGTAGGGATTGGGTGTCGTATGGGGATAGGTGAACACCGCGTGCCGGGTTTAGTACTGGTAGAGGCGTTTGTACCAGTTAGCCTAGAGACATACCTTACCTTTCTGGTGCAATGAACCATACGATTCTTGAAACCTCCTACTCGTGAGCCGGGTTAAATATACTGCATACCAGTCTTTAGGGCCCATGTTTTGACTTGCCACGTTACCAAAATCCCAATGCTTTGATCTGCCACGTCGCTCTTTAATTTGGGCCAACACCATGACGCTTCAATATAATTCTGCGGGGGTATGGGTCTGTCCTCCCTTCTCCCTCTTAAGCCCCGCGGAATTTCCCATATGGGGATTTTTCTCACGTGCTCATTTGGGATGCGGCTGATCTCTTAACAGTTTTCGTTTTTTCATCTTTTGCACCATGTATTTGCGCCTTTCTGCGGCACCTTTGCTTTTTGTTTTTTATTTTGGATTTTGGTTGTATACATGTTTTGATTTAATCCCAAAACTTGTCACATCCTGGTCTCTTTTTACCCAACCTTCTAAATTCTTCATCATCTACCCTAACATTCGATACATGTCTATCCAAAAGTTAACTCCCAAGAATAACTAATGGTAACTCATGAACAGCAGCACCAACGCTCTACAATTGGGCAGAGGCAGTAACAATCAGCATAAAACACCAATTGACAAAATGCAAGAATGGTAAGTTGAAGTAGTTTGACTATGGGTCCATCTTGGTACCTTTCATCTTGGAACGGTTACCAATTTTCCAACGCCAGGAAGTGATAGTTTTGACACCACCAGCCTGAGAGCCACGGATTGTCTGTTGCGAGGCTTTAATGCCAGGATCAGGGGGTGGTCAATAAATTTCCTAGAGACCGGAGTTCTTTGAGTGGCTCCACTGATAGCTGATTTTCGTGGAGGACTAGGCTTATTCTGGCATGGATTTCACTGGTGATGCGGATCTCCCACTCCCAGAAGGAGAGGATTGGGATGAAGCATTGGGTAAGACTCATTTTTTATTTTGATGAGTATTATGATTTTTTTTGTTATGCATGTTTTGACATTAATCCATGTAATTGCAGATGTTGGCCCAAAAAGTCTTGCAGACATGTCTCCGATAGCGCAGAGGATTCCTCATGACTTTGATGTGGTCCCTCATGGTGAGGGAGGCGAGGAGGAGGAAATCATACGCAACTTGGAGGGAATCTCCCGTGGGATCCTTGACTATGTGAGATTTGATGATGTCCCTCGTGCATACCAGAGACACACTGCAGGGGTGTCGAACCATGTTCACCACTTATTGAGGTAGCTTGTACGGGCAGTGACGTGCTATCATGAGCGTAACACCAACTAGACACCTAGTCTTTTATTTCCGCATATTTTTTGAGAGAGATGATGTCTCAGGATGTAACCGAAACATACATATTTTTTGAACTTATGATGCACATGGATGAAAACACTTGATATATATGTATATATATATATATATACTTTCCTGTATGGATCTTTTGATGTGATGATGATGTTCTTACAAATTACGCAAATGTCTATCTAATAAAATGTTGGCTACTGTATCAGTTAATGCATTCATTCGTCTAGGAATATGTTGATATGTAATGTAATCAAAATGTATTTCCAGTAAATGAACATGTAAATACAACCTTAAGATGTGAGGATCTCTAATACAATAATGCCCATTAAGTTGAAGAAAAACAAGCTGTGAGTCTAGGCTAACAATCAATGTGTAATATTCCTAAATTAGCACACAATTAATTGGAATATTAAAATTTGATTTTGCTCTTAGATAGAGGAATAAGAGGGTATGGAGACCCATAATATCCTTAGTAGGAATAAAAGACACTCCTAGTGTCAGTGGAGGTCATCTAAAAGCTGGATTGAAGACCCTTCGGTGTGAAAAGGGGCTGGATCATGAAGACTAGGTCAACTTTGACCAAATCAAACAACGTTGTTATGGAGGAGTGGCATTTATGGTGGGAGAACGTAGTTTTGGAGGGAGATTGATTGCATGGAGGTAGTGACCTAATTGAGTGGGGCCAAGGGTGAGGAAACTAATAACTTATATAAGGAAGAGGATGTCAGCCGTATCAGGTTATGTTTTGATTACTATTTTGGTATGTCTATTTAGACTTTGTTTCTCTGTTCAGCTCTTTAGCTAAGATTGTGTAATATTCCCAAATAGGGAAAGGAACAATATATGAAAGATATGCAGGAAAATAACACAGATAATATAAGACAAGGTAGGAGGCCAATATGGAGATTCTTCATTTATCATTATAGCGGCAAAATATATGCATAAGATGGCCCATAAGATGTACAACAGGAAATGAAGTCTCCAATAGAAGAAAATCCCCAAAAAGAGGTGCCGCAATCACATGTATAGACTAAAAAAGGCTTGACAGTGTTATTTTATTGAGCTACAACAGCTGAAGATTACACTTTAGATCTAGAGAAAATCAGTGCATGAAAATTCTGATCTGTAACAGATCCATACACTATATAGGCTCTTCCTCAAATTCCCCTTAGGGCTTTCAGCAAAAGATCATGTACAAGGAGTAGATATGAGATCTATATCTGTAGATCTGCAAAAATATTCATATATTTAGGAATATTCAGATCTGATATGATATGTACAATAAAATGATCCTCTTCAATGGATATCAAAGATGAAGGGCAGATACCCAACACATGAAAATCACTCCTCCAAAATATGTGCCAAAAGACCCTGCAACATCACCTACAGGAATAACGTAGTTTTGGAAGAAATACTATGTTGTAAGGATTAGAATAAGTTTGGCCACATGCCAAGATCTGAAAATTATGCTCAAGATGTTCAATACTCTCTTGCTAATGGAATAGAATAGTTCTCCACTGAAAAGGAGCACTGAAATGGTCTAGATCTAGGTAGATCTAGCCTCCACTTGCTGTAGCTTTTAAATACAGCCTAACCCTCAACAGGATCTACATTGTAGTTGGAAGAAGAATCTTGGCCTCAAGCTAGATAGTGTACTATGAAATACAAGACTCTCCCAAGAGCTACTCAATGGTAATAGGTGGGATTCCCGATTGGGAACACCCAATGCTAAACAACATTTGCAATCTAGGCTAAACAGCCAAAGAAAGTTGTATGTCTAAACAGACGATACTTCAGAAAATACAATATCATCAACAACCTTTTCATGCTACCATCCTCTTCTTTTATAAGTTAAGAGCTTGTAAACCCTAAACCACCTTCAATGAAGTAGCTTATTTTACACAAGCCATCTCCAACTGAAACTGTGTTGTGCCTCATTGATGGCCACTCCTCCAAGATAGTGTTGTATATTTGGTCATGGTTGACCCAATCAAAATATCCAACCCCTTTCACACCTAAGGGTGCTTTCTTTCATAGCCAAGATTTAGCCTTGTTCACATGTGGCATTGATTTATTCACTGTTTAGGAGTATTATGGACCACCTTTACTTTTTTAATCTTGAAACATAAAATTAAAACAAAAATGAATATTCCCATTAACTTAGGACTAATTGGGAATATTACAGATTGCAGTGATGTTTAGCACAGGGTGTTCCCAGTCAGGAATCCCACCTCTTTCCTTGACAGGCCTCTTGGAAGAGTATTTTTCTATCATTTCCACCTATCTGGAATTATAGCCAAGCTTTAGTCTTCATGTACAATGCAGTTCTGCTTAGAGTTGGGTTGTGTTGTAGGGGTGTAGCAGTGGAGGAGAGAAGTATCCATTTTCTGAGCTAGTTTTGCAGTGGAGGAAGGATTTCTTCCATTGGGATACCAGTAAGGAAGGTCATTGTGCATATTTCAGATATTTGGCATCAAGCCAAGCTATTACATCTAGTGACAGTGCAATTTCAGTCAGGAATTGCGTTATTTTGGAGGGTAGTCTCAGAGGAGGATCTATTGGCTCTTTTAGAGTGCTTTATTCTAGGTGAAGGGTTTAGCCTTTAATTTGAAGATATATTTGGAGGAGATCTACATCAGATCCATATTATTTCATCCTTCCATTTCACAAGCTTTAGTTGTAGTGACTCTTCAGTCCTAGGGTTGTAGATCACCATTTGTATTTAACAGTATTTCCAGAAACCCTTCCTGGGTTCTCTTGGAAAGGTGTCTAGGAGGCTAGATATTCACTCCTAGAATTATTTGAGCTATATAAAAACAGATCTACATTGATTCATCTTTATGTAGCATTTTATGCCCTAAAACTTCTCTGTCTTAGCTTAGGGAATTTGTATGGGAGCTATTTCTCATCTGTTGACATATTTTTCTTGTAGAGTCTTCTTTTCTATTGCTTGAGTGGCTTGATCCTCAAGATCTTGTGCCTATATTTGTTGATATTTTTAATAAGATGGCTGTACATTTGTCTCATATCATGGTGTGTTGATTTATTCATTGTTCTTTCCATTATTTTGTTTATATATTGTTGCTTCCCCATTTTGGAATACTACACAATGTACGAATGTCGAGAGCAATGGCCTCGATTAATAGTTCAATAACAGCACTATATTCATCGACATTGTTTTTTCTTCATCCTAGATATATACCTTGAAGGTATATCAACTCACCAATACGATCATAAATCACCCAGGCTGTATAAGATAGGTTCCGAGTACTGCGAAAGGCACCATCCACAAAACTGACATAAGGGGTAACAGACATCTACACAATAAGCAATGACCCAATAAGTTGGAAAATGCTCGCAAATCAAGCCAAGCCAAAAATGTAAAAAAATGAAAAAACACCTATGTACAAAGAAACATGCATGAAAGACTCATGCAAAGTACTTTTTAAGATACAACCCATTTATGGGTTGATCCATAGGATGACCTTCATAATAAATTAGCTCATAATATGCGTTCTGCAAAATGTTCTTAAAAATGTAGGGCCCATGCCACATGGGTTGAAATTTTCCTGCCCCCAGCTTATCATGAGCTTGGTCGTACAAGAGGTTGAGGTATCCTTCTATAAAGGAACGAGGGGAAAATGACTGGTTAAAATGAGCTTTGACCCGCTTTTTCTGTGCTTGTATGACCAGAGCAGCAAAGCGGTGAGTTTCATCAAGCCTATCTAAATATAGAATATGCTCTTCTTCTGGCGATGTATTAGGTAGCAATTCAACAACTATTTTGAGAGAAGGAATTTCACATTAAATCGAAAGGGTAGCTTCCAGACAATAGACAATATGGAATGGAGTGAATCCGATCGCATCCTTCACTAAGTTTTGGTAAGCCTAGAGAGCTAAAAACTACATGAGATGCCAGTTTGATTTGTACATCCCAATCTTACATTGAAGCATAGTGACGAGAACTTTGTTCACAACTTCAACCTGGCCATTGGCTTGAGGGTAGTATGGCGTTGAGCTGTCGTGACACAGAACCAACTTGGAAGTCAACTCAGCCACCATGTAATGCCAAAAATGGGAACCATGATCGGTAACAATTGCTTGAGGGACACCAAATAGAGAAATGACATGATGGAATAGAAAATGTGTCATTGTTTTACCATCAGCTGCAAGTGTAGGCATTGCTTCCTCCCATTGTGTGAAGTAGTCCACAGCGATGATAATATAAGCATGCCCCCCAACCGAGTGAGGGTTACACATCATAAAATCGATGCCCCAATTCAAAAATGGACCAATGGTAATGATAGGGTGAAGATGGGAGGGTGGCGCGCGCATCCTATGCTGATATATTTGACAATCATGGCACTTACGGACAATAACAATACAGTCTTTAAAGATGGTGGGCCAGAAATACCCAGCACAAAGAATATTCTGTGCAGTAGTATATCCAGACATGTGACCACCAAAGGTGCCACTGTGGCAATCATTCATGACCTTCTTAGCCTCCTTGATAGTCAAACATCAGCGGAGAATGGAATCAACTCCAATGTGGTAGATTGTATATTCGACTATGCGATAGGGTTGCGATTGGTGACAGATACATTAGTGAACATCCTTCATAAACTCAGATGAGAAGGTGGAATTTTGAAGCTATAGAATGATATCATCGTACCAAGGATCGAGGGTACTAATAAGAAAAAGTGTGTCGTCCGGAATGCATTCCTCAGAACCAAATGGAGCATAATCAGAAGGGAGAGAGAAAATCAAATCGGTGAAAACCAATGACTTCTTAAATTTGGTGGTAGTGAACTCAAAATAGAACTCTTGGAGGATAAAAATCCACTTCAAGTATTCCCCCCCCCCAGCAATTGACGAGTCAATATGTAAGTCATAGGGTTGCAATCAGAAATCATGGTCACTATGCGCAACAGAATATAGTGACGAAAACGTTGAACAGCTTGAATGGAAACCAACGCCAACTTCTCGACATGTGCATAACGTATCTCATTATCTATAAGATTTTGACTTAGATAATAAATGACATGCTCGTCACCATCATCATCATCTTGTACCAAAACCATGGAAACCGTGCTAAACATGACAGTCAAATAGAGGGAGTAATCGCGATGATAATTTGGAGGATGCAATAGAGGAGAATTGACTAGCAACATCTTCAGTGCATCGAAGGAATTTTGGGTGATCTCATCCTAGAGGAACGAGATGCCTTGCTTCAGTAATCGCGTAAATCCTTTGGCCACTTCATCATAGTTAGGTATAAAACAGTATAGGAAGTTGGTTTTCCCCTGCACTCTCTGCAACTGATGTAAGGAGGAAGGAGAGGGGAGATTACCAATAGCTTCAAATTTGAGTGGATCAAGATGAATCCTATCTTTAGAGATGATAAACTGTAAGGGTCTACCGGAGTCAATGTAGAAGACACACTTATGCGGATTGAGCTGGATTTTATAGCATCGACAATGAAGAAAAATCTGACAGAGATGATGAGGATGGTCTTTATGCTTAGCCGAATGAGCTAGAAGGTCATCTAGATAAGGCTGAACAATGCGCTTGATATCATGGAAAGCATATGAGATTACTCACTGAAATGTAGCCTAAGCATTTTTAAGGCCAAAAGGGAGATTTTTATAGGAAAAAGTACCCCAGGGATAGATAAAGGCAGTCTTGTGTTGATCAGCAGGAAGAATATTAATCTGGTTATACCAAGAGAAACTATCCATAAGGGAAAAAATCTCACTCCCATTACATTCATCAATAATCTAGTCAATAAAAGGAGTGGGATAATTATCCTTAGGGCAAGCACAGTTAATGTCAAGGTAGTCCACACAGACCCGAATGGTACCTTGTTTCTTATCCATAGGAATAATATTGGAAACCCATTGTTTCAAGGGAATCGGATAGATAAAAATAGCTAGAAGAAGTTTTTCAACTTCACCTTTGATAGTGGCCGTGTTTCTAGGGTGCACAGGGCGAAGACGCTGGTGAAAAGGTTTCTCACCAGGATAGGTAGGAATCTCATGCACCACTATACTTGGATCAATGCTGGGCATCTCTTCATAAGACCACATGAAAATTTCATGAAACTCATGAAAGATACTACTGTAGACTTGGATCTCATTGGGAGAACAGGTCACCCCAATATGGATGTTCTCGACAAACCCTGGTTTAACGGAGATTTCGATACGCATCGTTTGTGTGATGTTTCCCAAGCTACCGTCCAGGAAGACTTCGTGTGCAGGATGGGCATTTGAGGCAGAGTTGAAGGAACTTGAGAATCCAACCTCTTGAGACAAGTAGACATGACCCCAAGGCTAGGAATAAATGAGGAAAAATGTTGAATATCATCCCAAGGAGGATCCTCAAGAGACACATTTTCTATGATGGCCTCATCGGATGGAAATATCTCACTTAAGGGATCGGGCGAAACTGAATTGCCGAGCCAAGGGGATTGAGAATAAGTTTCAAGATACATGCCCAAAGGAGTATGATCAGGAGGCCGGAGATCTGACGCCGAAATAATTTCACAATAATCAATATTGATCAGACATAATGGCATCGAATCTCCAAATGAATCAATCTTCTAGGGTGAAGGGATGATACATGGATTAGAAGACCTAGAGATCATATGAACCTGAATAGTGTTGGGTGGAGGAAGAGGAAAAATAGCCATGAGGGCAAGATCTTTGAAAATACCTGACCCTACGCTCTGATAAGGAGTAGGAATTTGATCCACGTATGGAACGTTGCTCTCAAAAGATGAAGAAGTTAAAAAATACAACTGATCAATAGTAATAATATTTCCTTCATATGGAAATCGTAAAACATGTAAGAGAGTGGACGGAACGTACAGCATGGCATGAGTCCAAATGCAACTAAGGAGAATATTGTAATTGAGTTGGGAGTTAACTACTTCAACGTCGACATTAACTATTTTCCCTTCTAAAGTAATCAGTAAACTGGCGAGAACACCAAGAGGTTTAAATTCCCTTCCATCAAACGCTTCTAGAGAATTTGGAGATGAATTAAGAGCTAGAGAACCAATGGATTTCAAGCAGGCAGATGACATGACACACGTAGATGCACCCTCGTCCAGGACTGCTCAATGGATATTCAGTCCATTAATCCCAACTTGGATGATCAACAGAAGCTGGTGAGGGAGACGTGGGACAAAATTCTCCAAGTCGAAAGTGATAAGGCTCTAATCAACAGGATCAACCCCACCAATGGCATATAGAAAATTCTTCCATTGAGACAAAAAACTCTGAAGTACTTCTAATGCAAACGTAGCAGATGGGGCCTAAGCCAAATCCTCAACAATATTGTAATGTTGAGCAGAATGGGCATTAGGATTGTAAGAAGACTTACGGAGTATATCTTTGGAAGATGGCTGGAAAATGGGCTCATTACTGGGCCTTTCAATCTGAAGAGGGCCAGAAGCAGGCGGAGGAGGAGGACCATCAACGATCTCTTTCTCCATTGCCTGACGCGGTTCGGTATAATATTTTGATCGAGTAGCAATAGAAACGAATGCAGGATTGTTAATTATGAAAACTTGAGAGCCAAATGGGGCAAAGGACTGAGGTTGCTCTACCAACCGGGTTTGTTGTGATGAAAACAGTTCTTTGAGAATAGCTGGAGTGCCTTGGGTGCCATTTAGCAATCAACTCACTTCGGCCCATCGAGGACAGTCCTTGGTGTAGTGCTCTTCATCAAAAATCAAGCAAGGATACTTCGGTTTATGTTGCGAACCATCATCAACACAACATTTCTGAGAATCCTGTTTTAGGGTATCCACTTTGGCCTTACCTTTACCCTTCTTTTTACCCATGGAAGTTTATCCATCCTATTTTCCTGAACAACATTTAATTTCATGGTTTTACTAGAATTCAAGATTGGCTTGAGAAGTAGTATCATTAGAAGGAGTAGATTTTTTCTTCCCAGGATTTGGAGGAGGAGACTTCTGAGAAGTCTAAGACATGGAACCAATGATATCATCGACAGATGGCATCGTGGGTGATTTGGATGTTCCAGGTTGAGGGGAATCAGGCAAGAGTTCATACAATGTGTCGAACTGAGAGTACACGATATCAAGGTATTGGGCACGAGAAATGGCTTGTTCCTTACTAACGCATGCCCCCATAGCAATTTCCTTATCAATCAGAGCAAAGAAAGAGGTAGTGAACCAATCAGTTAGAAGTTGATTAGGAATTTCAAACTTGATCAGATGATGACAACACCTCCATTCATGAATATGATCAGATATATGAGTAGCTCGATCTTGCTTCAAGGATGCGAGGAGGTGCGTCCTGGTTTCATACCGAACCGGTAACTGAAAGTGTGTGAGAAACACTATGGATAAAAAGTTGAAATCTTGGAAGACACCATGATATAATTCGATGTACCACTTAGCATCGACACCAGTAAGAGTCCATTGGAAAATATGGAGTTAGATAGAATCATCAACCCAAGATTTATAGGAACACCAAAGGTGATATGTCATAACATGCACTTGGGGGTCTTCTCCAGACTTGCCCTCAAATTTGGGACAATCGCCAGGAATTTTGGTTAGAACTGGAGAGAAATATGGATTATGAAGGATTGGATCGTTCGTTAACTTCAACACATCAGGCAGCTCCAACGTAGCTAGAAAATATAACTAAGTCTTGAAAGGAATTACAGGTCATTGATAAAGACTAGCATTTAGATTCCACCCAGGTTGAGAGAAATTCTGACCCCATATGTTTTGTCCCAGAGGATTCTGTCCATAGGGGTTATATGCCTGAAATTTCTGCCCATACGTCAGTTGAGGACCAAGATATTGATTCTGAGCATACCACTGAGGTCCTTGCTGAGAAACATATGGATTTTTCTGTGGAATGAAAGCAGTTTCTTGAGGTGCATTATACAACACTTGAGTTTGACCTGATGTAAGATATGCAGTGCCTTGAGGAGCATTGTATACCATTTGGGATTGACCTTGAGGGATATAAGTAACACCTTGGGGCACACTATATATGACCTAATATTGATATGGAGGAGGATAAGTGGCGCCTTACGGCTGAACGGGTTGCCCCTAGGGTGAAAGTTGACCCGAATACTAAGGTTGGATAGGTTGTCCCTATGGAGCAGGTTGGCCTATATATTGAGGGCCACCAGGTTTTCCTTGAGGAAAAGGTTGGCCTGATGGTTGCGATGGGCCAGGTTTCCCCTGAAGACCAATTTGACCCTGTGCAAGACCATAGGGTTGTCCTTTTTGTACAAAAGTTTGGCCTTGTCAAACGTAAGGTAGATGCTGTTGCAGAAAAGGTTGTCCCTGTTGGAGATATATTTCCCCCCCAGGGACATAAGATGCACCCTGTTGAACATGGGATGGACCAGCAAAACCAAAGGGTTGTCCTTGTGGACCATAAAGTTATCTCTGTGAACTGGAGGGTTGTCCCTACTAGATCGAAGGTTATCCCTGTAAGGGTTGTCCTTGTGAACCACAAGGTTTTCCCTATTGGTAAGTGAACTGAATGGGATCAATTGGAGGAAAATATATGGGATTACCGTACACATCATAATGATGCAGAGGATTTCCAAAAGTTGCTAAATGCTGAGAACCCTGAGGGGTGGAATTCTGCTACTGAGGACCCTAAGAGGTAGAATATTTTTGCTGAATGGGAAACATATACTCACTGAATGTATAACTGCTAGGAATGGAAGTATAAACCATAGGTGCAGTACAAGTAGGTGGGATTTCCACAACAAAAGGTTGTGATCCACTCACAGTGGGCCTAACAGGTATCGTGGGATTGATAAAATTAGACCTACAGACAGCAGAAGGTCCTGATGATGACGGAGTCAGACTAACAACTAGTGCAAATGAAGCCACACAGAGGAATAGATGTAACTATCATAGAGGTCATAGGAATCGAGGGCGATGCCCCTGATACTGAGACAGCTGAACTCGCAGAGGGAGTTGACGTATTGGTCCATATTGGATTCTGATGCAACGATTGAACGCTGGAAATAATCTGACCCAAAGTTTGATAATCACGTGGGAGAGAAACTGGTTGAGAGGAAGGTAGTTTCTCCAGAGGGAGTTGAGAATCTCCTGTAGAAACATAAACCTCTTCACTACTAACAGGACTCGATGAATCCATGTCAAATGAAGAAATTTGATCATGAAAAAGATGACGAACAGTGCCGAGTATGGCAGAAGCTAGTAAAGGTGGCTCCGATGTAAGAGGAGGGAATTCTTCCTCCTTCCCAAAAATAGACCTAGCATCCCAAGGTTTCCAATTGATATAAAATGTTTCTTCCAGAGGAGATCAGGTAGCGAGAGGTGAGATACTCGGAAGGATAGACTGCCAGAGATTAACAGACTTAGTGGGTTGAGATGCTTCCGAAGAAAATTCAGGAGAAGGATCACCACTAGGAGGCAAGAAGAGGATGACGAAACTGGTGGTTCCACGACCATGAAAATTTTTCAAAATATAAGGATAAGATAGCCTATTCGAGGATTCAAGACGAAACACTAAGGAACTACTAAAAACAAGCGAAGAAAATATTTTTAATGGGCATGTGATCGTAGGCAATTAATTTTATGGCATTGAAACAAAAATTTGTTGTTTCGTGTTTTAAGAGTCGATAAATAGGCAAAAGATGAATCTAATCACTTTAATATTGAACGAGCATGAAAGGACAAGAGCTCAATAATTTTTTCACTTTTATAGAGTCATGAAAAGACCAAAATGACTACTCAGGTAATCTAAGCAAGAGGGTGTACCAAGTTTCTATGAACTGCAATATACACCTTGTTGATCAAATGAAAGAGAAATTACCAAGAACTTGACATATGTGCACGAAATATTCCTGAATGTTGTGTTCGGTGTATCATGGTTACAGGGCGGCATACTCGACTTCCTATGGATAAAGGATTGCAACCTATGAGGGTCTCCCTTTATATACACGATGGTACGGGCCAAAGCACAAGTCCATGCTAGTGCTGTCTAATGCCAGATGGAAAATGACATATACTAGGTTTAACGACGCCAGAACATGCCACTAACCTAGACATCTAAAATATATGCGTTAGGTTTCAATGTTTCCTTAGTTTTATTGGATTCATTTTAAGGTTTATCTTGAATTAATGTCGCGATTTCAAGGCCTTACTGAATGTGATCTCAAATTATTAATGCAAAATACATGCAAAAGAAAATCATTTCCATTCAATGAATCTTAGCTAAGAGAAGGATAGCAATCTATGACAATGTAGCATTCAATTGAAGCACAAGAAGAATTTCACTAATGCATCTAATACAACCAAATTAGAAAATGAAAAATTATTTCCTAGTTTTCTAAGAGCTACTAATGCAAAAGAACATTTTCATTTTCAAATTAAATGAAAGAATGGAAATTATGTTTGTTTAGATGAATAAGAAGCACAATGCACTGTTACATTAAAAAGAAAAATAAACACTAGTTTTAAAAACTGTGAATGTAACGATATAAAACAAAGAGATGAATGCAATACAAACATAAAACACACTCAAAATAGGGATGCAATCTTCGAAGCAAACAAAGGGCTTTCAAACCGATTCAAAAAGAAACATAATCTATGCTCAAAGTGACGAATGGAGAGCTAAACGAAAACAAAGGTGATCATTCAAAAAACCAAAGAGATGAAGAATAAAAAGAAATACTAACACAAACAGTCAGTGAATTGAAACGAAAAAGTTCAAAGTGACTCTAACTTAACTCAGAAGGATCAGTGAGGAGAGGTCCGAACAAATGGCACAAGGCATCTAGAAACCCTAGGGTTACAAACTCCTTTGATAAGATAATGGAAAAAAAGCTCAAAAGACCGAGACTATAGAGTCAAAAAAATCTCAATAGACCAATTGCAAGGTAAAAAACCAATCCATAGCCAAGAAAAACTGAAAAAAAACTAAGAAAAGAGCCCAAATTCAATCCTATAGAATTTGGCGTGACTGCTTAGCTATAATTCATGCTAAACAGTGGTTTGCGCACCTGTGACAAAAGCGACACATGCCAATCGGCATGTCTGTTCAAAGAAAGGTAGCACGGAGCTAGAAAACCATGGTAAAAATTAAAACCACTGAGTAGAGTTAAGAATTGACACGCTAGAACTAAACAGGATGGTTGGAAACAATCACGCAAGTCAAGCAAAGTAGAAAAATGATGAAATGACCAAAGTCGACTCGAAAAGCAAAATGCTAGACAAAAAACTAGACGACAACCACACATTGATCCCTAGTGGAGTCGCCAACTTGTTATGTAGGTAAATCCCCTCTGCAGACAGAGGAGATCCCTCTAGCCCTAGGGTGGGTCTAGTGGAAAGTGGACATGCTAATGCATTGATTGCTAGTTAATCAATGAAGCTGAGTCGGGATAGATTTCCTACCTTTGTTCCAATGCAGTTGTCGTAGCTGTGGCAACAGTCTCCTGATCTTCATCCCAGCACATCGTGATCCTTCATCAGTGGTACTCAGGTGCCTACACAAGGATCAAAGAATGATAGCAGCATACGAAACAATATTTGCATTCATAACTATCTAATTGGTCAAGGAGAATTAAACATATTGCACACTATTAATCGCATCAAACGCAAAATGGGAACCAAAACATTAGTCATGTATTCATAAGAAGAGAGAAAGAGTTTACAACCAAAAGAGCCTTGATGTTGCATCCTCCTTCAACGGGTCCATTCAAAACGTGTCTCGAGCATTCGTTGGGGAATTGGACTTGGCAAGGCAATAAGCCTAAACTCTTTCTCGACAATGGGTCTCTCTCTACTCTATATCACACCAGCTATATCATATTGTTCAATTATTCAACCATTTCAGCTATTGTACAAAATGTTCAGCTATCTGCAACTATATGAAAGAGATATATTTATAGGAGAGGAGGAGGAGGTTGGGATAAATCATATGGTGGAAGGGAGGCCTTATCCTTTGGGAGGTTTCTCAAATGTAGGAAACAAGAAGACAAAGGAATATGTTTGATGTTATTCAGTCGAACAACCCATGCTTACTTCACTCACGAAGTGGTTGGGAATGGAAAATTTTCTTCTATTTTAAAAAAAAATTCGAAAATAGCTCGGTGCAGGCAGCCCACTGAGACAGAGTGCTAATGGGTGTGAGGCCCAGTGCTAATTTCTCTATGGGTGCGAGGCCATAACTGCCTGCTAGCACCAACCCAAAATCATATGTTTTTGATAGTTTTCTTCAGGAATATTCAACAGAGGAAATGTTCTTCTCATGTCAAGGGATGCAATGACACTTTTTGCAAGGCATGACACTATATATAAGTCACATAAATGGGCCTCCAATGTGTGGGATGGGGATTGCAGGGATGATGACAAAATTTTGTGTAACACCATCACAGGATGAACATCCTCAACATGTCCTTGAAGCAATAAAACATGGAAAACATTATGGAATTTCATTGTTGGAAGCATTGTAATGTTTTAGGCCACTGGTCCAATCCTCTCAATGATATCAAAAGGCCCACAATACTGAGGTTCTTTCTTGGCACATGATCCAATCCTAAAGGAGCTCCTCTTGGGCTTGATGCACAATTACACATGCTCTCCAAACTAAAACTCCTTGAATTATCTATGTTGATCCACATAAGTATTATGATTCCCCAGTGTTTCTTTTAAATTCCTCTGAATAACCTTCATCTCCTACTCCATCTCAACCAACATATCTGGTCCAATCAATACCCTATTCCCTGGATCAATCCATCTTATAGGAGTATGAAAACTATACCCATAAAGAGCCTCAAATGGACTCATCCTCAAGGACTCCTAATGCCCATTATTATATTAAATATCCACCATTGGAAGATACTCCTCCCACTTACTATATTGATGCGTTACATACATCCTCAGCATATCTCAAGAATCTTGTAAACCCTCTTTGCCTATACATCTTTCTACTTATGATAATTCGTACTGAAGGCTAAATATGTCCCCAAGCATGGAAAAAAATCCGTCCAAAACATAGAAGTGAAATTGGCATCTGATTTTGATATAATATTATTTGGAACTCCATACAACCTCACTATCTCCCTAATGGATATTTGACCTACCTCACTAGATGAATTAATAGATTTCACAAAAATTAAGTGAACTAACTTACTCAACTTGTTGACCATAATCATGATGGAATCATGTTGTCTCAATGTCGTTAGAAATCCTATAATAAAGTCCATGGAAATGACCTCCCATCTCCATTCTAGTATTGGAATAGGTTGCAATAAGCCAACTATATTCTTATACTTTGCTTTCATGTTCTAACAATCCAAGCATCTCGCAACCAACTCAGCCACATATTTCTTCAATTTTTACCAATAATAGAACTTCTTGATTACCGTCAAAGTCTTATGATATTCTGGGTGGCCTGAATACAGATTGACATGAAACTACCTTAGGATAAGCTTCTTGAGATAAATTCTATCAAGCACATATATCATGTTCCTTAATATCACCAATCCATTTGTCGTGAGGTGATAATCCTCATGTTATGTGGATTAATCCCTCTTGTATACAAGAGCGATCTCCCTAGTATTCTACGAATAGCTAGAAAAAAAAATCCATTTGTAAATCATTTTCTCTACATTTTTTTCAATTCAGAATTATTGTAAAAAAAGAAAGAGGACATGCCCCTGTTTCGGGGAAAATCACCCTAGAGGTTTGTTGGGTCAAAACCTCCATAGAGCAGGGCATGCTATTCAGAAGGACTCACACACAACCATACTTCAATGCAAAAAACTAGATAACAACGATAGCAGAACTCACCCGTAGTCCTACGTTTGATCTAGATCTCACGGGGTCCAAACCCCAGCAACCCTTCTTCCTCCTTCAACTTGGAAAACAAGAAAGAACATGCATGGAAACCTAGTTGTATAGCATATGCTTCTCCTAATCGTTAGTGCAATCCATGTGAAATATGATATAAATGATAATAACTACTTAATAGTCAATATTTTCACATATACAAATAGATACTAACATAGAAGTTCAAGAACAATATGGTTCTTCATTATTACGAACAGCATGTACCGTCGTCCGGATCCGTCCCGCCCTTGCCTCACTAAAATAATTTCAATACTTGTGCACTCAAGATGGCATATAAATGGATGAACATCTCCAGGAAACAAGGGTTTCCTGTATAAATTTTGGAAAGTGCAGGAGGCATGGGGAATCAGACTTGAACTGGGGTTCCAACAGAGTATAATGTCTATAAAATTTCTCTCTCCCTTAGGCCATGCACATGAGGGGCTTTTATACTTCCTCAAAGTAGTTTCAATCAGTTGGAAACAGTTGGCCACGTGCTGGGGTGGTTGAATTACTCGAGTAACCATCAACCCAGCCCAAAAATAGGGATTTTTATATATTTTTTAATGATTTTAATGGCATATGTGGAAAATTACATGTGGACTCGTGTATACATGCCGAAAAGTCTGGGCATACCCATGTATGGGAATTTTAACACTGTTTTTTAGTGAATTTTGTTCAAGTCTGTAGGAATGGGTGCCCAAAGCCATAAAGACAATCATGAATCACCTAAGGGTGAAAAATGATGCTATAACAGATGCCCCTTAATATATGAGGTCAGAAGGGGTACATGATGGCCGAAATGTATTATGCACATATAAAGAACTTCGCAAGGACAAGAGAGGACTTCACCAGATTTCAGCCTGCCAAAAACCAATGAAAGAAAACAAAGAGTCAACTCATGCTGAGGCAGGCATACCCATGCTCAGTCAAAAATACATCATATCGAAAGTACTGAATAGATCCAACATGTATATAAGTATAACTGAACTGAAAGTACACAATGAATCATCTGAGCATGGCCCGGAAGTATAAGTCTGAATCAATGTCCAAGTATCACATATAGAAAGCTGATCAATGATGTTGAAACTGGATGTTTGATCATATAAGTAAATGAATCTCCAAGTACCAAATCATATGAGGTGGAATAAACGGTACAATCACGTAACTCGGGAGCCAACATATAGGATGTTGTTGTGCTAAATTGAAACATATAAGGGTGAACGGTATCACTGGCAGGACCCGAATGGACTGTCAAAAGTGAACCGAGAAATGCTGATGCAACCCGAGGTCTTCACTGATCTCGATAGCACAATTATACACAATGGGAATAAATGAGCTGAAGTCGACCATGTGAGAAATCGTTGGATTACTGGTCAATGATGAATACCGTTAACCAACACGAGACAACCCACCAATAATGAAAATGAGCGTCAAGGTGCACCAGTACAATCTAACAAGTGTGAATGAATGAGTTGAAGTCGAACACTTGAAAGAATCTACCAATCAGGAGGCAATGATGAATCCCCACTGTCGATAGCGAAGAGTCTGCCACTGATGACTGCAAACCCTAAGGTACTAACAAAAAGACTCTAGACCTTATTCCCAGAGCAATGAGTCGAAGTCGATGGGAAAAGATCTACTGGAAGGAAGGCATTAAGGCATTCCACATCAGTCCAGTGTGAGTGTAACCCGTAGGCCAATATTTTGAAGGAAACGGACGAAGTAGAGTGACAGAACCAAACCGAAGTACGTTTCCGACATCCACAAAATGAATCTAGCACACGGAAGAAACCATCTGAACCAACCAATAATGAAAGCTGACACAGAGGCGAGAAATCCACCGATAGGGTCAAATGGAAATCAAGGTACTGCATGAATCCCAAGTGTGATAATGGATGCTGACGTCGAACACAGGGGAAACCACTCAGTCAAAGACCCATAATGATGATCAAATGCTGAGCACAAGGTCACCTATCAATGATGGAAATAGGGCCAGGGTACAACTCTAGGTTTTCTCTCAGAGCAATGTGTCGTAGTCGATAAGAGACAAACCCACCAGCAAGAAGTCAATGGAGACCTTCTCAAACCAGCACGAGCAGAGGACCAAAACATCTGATGTGATAGAACAAGATACTGACAAGACCGGGAAGGCCGACTGAATAATGAGTCAAGAGACACCGCAAAATGGCCGACTCTGGGTAGACTTCCCTTGAACAAAGGCATGACTCGTGATGACCATGGAAGTAAAAAGTGACATTGTATAAGTCTGTTATGCAGGAGGCAGAACAAACTCTCCATAGGATTGGAAGAGATAACCAACTGGGGGAGGACTAACAAGAGAAACGAGGTAAAGGCTAAACCTAGGTCAAAACTAAAACCATCCCAAATTTAGGAAAAATATATAAGTGTATATGCTTTGTTCAAGGGCGACAAACTGACACTGTACTGCCATCAAATAACAAAGTTACATCCCATTCCCACTCTTTTTGTTATATTTGATTTTTTTGTCTTTTTCATATAATAAGCCTGAAAAAGAATAAAATAATGCTATGGTACAATGGATAGAACGAGTATCAAGAAACAGATGCACTAGTTCCTGGGATTGGAACGATCTGATGCTCAATGCAAGGCAGTGGAAACTGGTAAGT
This sequence comes from Pinus albicaulis, assembly GCA_034641835.2. Classification (NCBI taxonomy): domain Eukaryota; kingdom Viridiplantae; phylum Streptophyta; class Pinopsida; order Pinales; family Pinaceae; genus Pinus; species Pinus albicaulis. The sequence continues at coordinate 1,136,286,560 of CM076574.1, forward strand.
GATACTCAGAGGAATGTTCCATCCATGGGTAAAAGGGTGTCAAGTCGCAATAGCTAAGTGCATGCAATGGTTTAACTTATACAGATGGTCAAGGTCAAAAGTTGGCTTAAACATTGAGTCCAAATGAAGCCGGCAAAAGGCCAGGATAAACAAGTAGCCAATATGCAATGCAGTAATACAACTCAATGACACCAGGGAGCCTCTAGGGTAAAAGCCAGAAAAATGATAGTGAGGAAGAAGAAGAATGAAGCTTCCACACATAAGTCATGGCGGGACTAAAGATGACTCCCAAGCCTACATAAAATGCAGCATGGGCAACAAGTGATAGCGAGGAACTAACTAGGAAGCCCATGTAAATGAAGGCTCTACCACCAAGTCATGATTAAATAATCGGCGAGTGAAAAGGGTGTATCACTCATGACCTGATAGGATCGACCCTATGGCAAGTGATCAGAATGGAGGCTAGTATTCAAAATGCAACGGAAAGTGGATTTCCTAACCTATATGCCAGTGAAGATCATATACCTGCCATGACAGGTCAGCAGTCATGGATCAAAATCTGAAAAAATCTCAAAATCGTCAAAATGTACCTGTAAATATACCAATTTGGGCACTTCCAAGCATCCGAGTTATGTAGCTTATGATAGATTGAAAAAATAAGCATAACAATTTTTTGCGAAAATTTTCAACTTTTTGGGAATAAATAGACAAATTACCTCATATTTGGTTCATTATTACATTGTTGATTTGGAAAAAAGTGCTCTGGAGAAAAAAAATTCTTTCGTCAAAACAGGAGCAACCGACCGACAAATTCCACCGAATTTCTTAGGTAAGCTCATCAACCATCCTTGCTATTCATTTTGTCTGTTCATAAATTAAAATTTAGGAATTTTCACTGTAGAATCCTTTGCTAAAAAACATGAGTTTTCACATACGCGGGTTGGTAATGACCAAGTCACGTATACATGCAACTGTGCACAAATAAAGTCACGTATGCGCAACCCCAAATGAAAAATGCCTAGCTAAAGAAGGAATTATTGAAATTTGACAGGATGACCATATCATGGAGAGAGCGTGAACATAGTGCAATAGACAATGAAGTCATGCAGGACCAAGTATCACTGAATATTCTTTTGAATTGTGGATTGCTCAAGTTTTTTAAAATGCCAAATATGAAGAGTAATGTCTGGTTGCTCGAAATTTTTGTGAACTATTGGGAACCGGAAGAAGACTGTTTCATTATAGATCAGATGCCCATATGCATCGAAGTGGAAGATATATATTTTATTACTGGACTCTCTCGGAGGGGGGAGCCAGTAGACTTGCACGGTAAGCCTTTGGGAGGGCTAACTGTGGAGGATTACGTCCACGTGTACTGCGTAGAGGGTTCCAAGAAAGTTGGAACTCAAATTGCTATCAAATATCTATGAGACTTGCACATAAAAATCCTCCTTTTTACCATTGGGAGAGTAGCAGGATCAGCTTCTCTACACCATGCATCCAGGACGCAAATGAGTATAGCAGTGGAATGCTTAACTCATGTATATGATTGGTGCACGGATCTACTGATGAACATGAAGCAACAATTAAATTCTATCCAAAAAACAAAGACAAAAATTTTTGGATACGGTACAATTTTGATGACATTCTTCTTCGAGAAGATTCTAGTGCTGAGACCCAGAGTGATCTCTACCATCAGCAGTCCGAGAGACCCAAGAATTTCCCGCTGGGCAGACATGATGAAGAGATTGGGGGGAAGTGAAGTTCCCCGGACCACTTGGGATGATGAGTTCTTCCAATGGTGGAGAGAACAAATCATCACGGTGGACGACTATCACTATGCCAGGATGAACTTTTGTGGCGATCCAAATCTTGTCCTTCCACCAGGCGTAGCATGGGGTGCAGTCGGTAAGTTTACAATTTTTTGACTTATATAATTTTTTGGATTTTTTCAATATGTATGAAAAAATATGAAAAACAAACTGATTTTTGATTGGATTCAAAATGTCTTACAATTTTTTAAAATGATCATGAAACAGATATTGGACCAGTTCAACCGGAGGGATGCCCACGACATAAGCGTCACAGGGGTGAAGTGGATACAATAGATTCAGACAGAACCCTCCAGGCTGTACATAGGAACTTGGAGGGGTTAACCCGCCAGGTAACTATGGCTGCAGTGGAAGATCTGCCTGAAGCCATCCAAAGACGAGTGGTAGGAGTGTCTCGAGACTGGGTACGGTTATTCCATCGAGTTTCCACCGTGATCGTGTTCTATAGGAACACAACTTCTGGGAAGGGACCTCAGGAGTAGAGAGATATGATGTATCAGAGGATTGTATATTTTTTGAGACTGAACATGATCGGGCATAAGCCCAAGTTTTTGTATGACCTATGGATCCAAATTTTTGTATAGTTTTTTGAACACTCTGATGATATATATACAGCGATGTTTGATGTGATGTGACAAATGTATCAAAATTTATGATGTTTTTGATGATTAAATTTTATTGTATGGAATGATTAATATGCCAATCAATTGCTTGATTAGCTAATGAGTCTGCCAACCAATTTTCATCTCGAGGAATATGAATGAAAGTTAAAAATTGAACTGATCTTTGTAACAAACGTACCCTCAAGAATAACCGAAGTAAAAATGGATCTCAAACCCGATAAGTATTGTTCAACTGTGACACCACCAGTTGAGAGTCCAAGAAAACTACCAACGAATCAACACCCAAAGATATTTCCTCCGAGAGTAGATAAACAACTGCAGTGTATTCTGCTATATTATTGGAAGCAGGACCAATGCAGACCCCTCTTGATACTAACAGCTGACCGGATGGATAATGAAGCACCCAAACCGCGGAAGCTAAGTTCCGGGTGTGTCTACTAGCACCATCGGCGAAACCAAAATGACTCATGACATCCGACACAACCTACGAAAGTAGATAAAAAACATCACCATCCCATCAAAGATCGAAAAACCAGATATGTACAAAGAAAAACTAATATATACAAAAGAAACATGCCAGGCCGAAGCCTAGGCATAATACTTTCTCAAATAGAGCCCATTTCTGGGCTCTGGCAACTCGTTCCCTTCAAAATCAACCAAGGTATATGCTCCTTTCTTAAGGATTTTTTTAATGATAAAGGGGCCATACCACATAGACTTAAACTTTCCTGCCCCCAGGGCATCTTTTTCTTGGGCATAGACCAAAACAAGGTCACGTTCCGAAAAAACCCTAGGTTTGACCGCCTTATCGTACTGAGCTTTAACTCGGTTTTTATGCGCCTCATTCATCATGGCAGCATCCCGACGCTGCCTATCGAGATGTTCCAGATGAAGGAGCCGTTCTTCAAGACTAGAAGTGTCAGGAAGAAGTTCAACAGCTAACTTAAGAGAAGGAATCTCACATTCAATGGGAAATACAGATTCTAACCTGTGCACTAGCTGAAACGGAGTAAAGCCAGTTGCAGTTTTCATTGACGTCCTGTATGCCCAAAGTGCAGGATATAGCATAATATTCTAGTTGGATCTAGCTTTATCAATTGTCCTTTGAAGAATTGTCTTCAAGGATTTATTCACGGCTTCCACTTGCCCATTGGCTTGAGGATAATACGGAGATGAATGCTCCTGCCGGAAACCTAATTTTAGAGCCAACTCAGCCATCATGCTATTCTGAAAATGACTGCCATGATCAGTGACAATCTCTCTAGGAATACCAGAATGAGAAATAACCTGGTTGAAAAGAAAAAGAGTTGCAGTCTCACCATCATTCCCAAAAGTAGGCATAGCCTCGACCCACTTCGTAAAGTAGTCTACTGCTACAATAATGTACTTGTGACCTTTAGCCGAAGGCGGGTTACAAGCAGTATAATCAATACCCCACTTTGTAAATGGACCGACAGTAATGACTGGAAAAAGCAGAGCTAGATGAGCACGCATTTTTCGATTATAAACTTGACATGGATGACACTTTTTGACCGACTCCATACAATCCTTGAAAATTGAAGGCCAAAAGTACCCAGCACGCAAGATCTTTTGGGCTGTAGCAAGCCCAGATAAATGACCACCACAAGCTCCACTGTGGCAATCATTCAGCACAGCCTCAGCTTCTTCGAGATTTAAGCAACGTCTCAGGATTGAATCAACCCCTCGACGGTATAAAGCATTACCAATAATCAAGTAATTCTTAGCCAAGTGACGCAACTTACGGCGCTCATCTTTCGAAAAAGTAGAGGGAAACTTCGCAGTCTGGTGATACACATTATATCTCCATACCAAGGATTCTGTGGAGAGATAAGAAACAAATGTTCATCCGAGAATGATTCATCATAGATCATTTCTTCCCCACAGGGCAACTCAAAGATCAATTCTGCGAAAACCAATGATTTCTTGGAGGCAGACATAAACTCAAGATCAAATTCCTATAAAATCACAATTCATATATTGTATTTGCCCCCAATCACTCGTCTACTGAGGAAAAACTAAAATGGATTGGCTACTGCCAAAACATAAGTTTTTCGTAGAATAATGTAATGCCGGAGTCGCTGCACAGCATGAAAAGCTGCCAAAGCTAACTTTTCTATCGGAGTGTACCGGAGTTCAGGTCCTACCAAGCCTCGACTAAGATAGTAAATAACATGCTCTGCAAGAGCATCATCCTCCTGAACCAGAACCATACCAATAGTAGATTCTGCTGCTGCCAGATACAAAAGGAAATCCCTGCTATAATCTGGTGGACTCAATAAAGGAGCAGAGGTCAATGCTTTTTTCAAAGCATCAAATGAGCGTTGAGCGAAGTCATCCCAAAGAAATGGAACTCCCTTCTTCAACAATCTCATAAATCCCTTGGTAATTTCAACATAATTTATGATAAATCTCCGAAGAAAATTAGACTTTCCTTGTAGACTTTTAAGTTTACGAACAGAGGACGGGGGAGGCAACCAAAGTATTGCCTCAACCTTGAAGGGATCTACCCTAATCCCTTCCCTAGACACAATGAATCCCAATAACCGACCGGATGTAACCACGAAAATGCACTTGTTTGGATTCAACCTAATCTTATAGAAACGACACCGTTCAAATATTTGATGGAGGTGAGCAGGATGATCCATCCTCTTTCGAGAATGAGCAGCTAAATCATCCAAATATTCCTCGATAATCTTTTTAATGTCGTGGAAGGCATATGACATGGCCCACTGAAATGTAGCCCCAGCATTTTTAAGACCAAAAGGAATCTTCTTATATGAAAAAGTACCCCAGGGAGAAATAAAGGCAGTCTTATGCTGATCTTCAGGACGGATAGTAATCTGATTATATCCGGAGAAACCATCCATGAAGGATAAAATCTCATTATTGTCACACTCGTCAATGATCTGATCGATAAACGGTGTGGGGTAATTATCTTTAGGACATGCTTTATTGAGGTCTCTGAAATCAATGCAAACTCGAATTGTTCCTTGCTTTTTATCTACGGGAACAGGGTTTGAAACACATTCAGTCAAAGGAACAGGGAAAATGAATCCTGTCTTAAGTAGCTTCTCCACCTCACCTTTGATAGCTGTTGCCTTCCTAGGATTGACTGGACGAAGTTTTTGCCTCACAGGCTTAGCGTTTTCGTAAGTCTTGATCTCATGCTGGACAATAGATGGATCTATACCAGGCATTTCCTCATAAGACCAAGCGAATACATCCCTATACTCTTTAAAGAGCTCGGTGTGAATCTGAATCTCTTCACAGGAACATTCAGCTCCGATGAAGACATTCTCAATAATATGGGGATCCCTGGAAATGTTCACCGGGATAGTAGGAGAAATCACAGCCATGTTCCCTTGAGCATAAACCTGTGTTGGTGCTAAAGGGTTCAGGACTGGGCGAACAGGACCAGGAGAGGGAGGACTTGGAAAAATCATTTCAAATGCACTCAAATCAGGTAAAAAGTAAGACCGATGATGCAAATCATCCCACGGTCTATCTATACCAGTCATAGCTTCCAGGATGGCCTCTTCAGATGGAAGAGTGGTATCAAGGCAATCCTGGGTAGAATAAGAACTAAGTGCCCAAGCTGGAGCCACATCTCCATCCAACTCTTCCAGTGAGAGAGAAGCTGGGATGGATTCTGCAGAGTCAACAATAGACTGATAAGCAATCTTAGCTACAGACATAGGAAATTCCATTCCACCCACTTGACCTTCCGCTAATGTGGCGGTAGGGGAAGGTAAGGTCCAAGGGTCCGAAAAATAATGAGTTCTGAAGAACTCTCTTCGAAGAGGAGCCTTGGAGGATGAAATTGCATTAATATGAACCATAGGGGGAGGAATATCGAAAGTAACCATCAAGGAAGAATACATTCCAACCCCTAAATTCTCAACAGGCGCCTTAGTATTATCCAACTTTGGAACAGATTAGTCAGTAGACGCAGTCGGGTCTATAGGAGGACAGTCCAGTTGATCCACTGTAACAATCCTCCCTTCGTGAGGGAAACAAATAATCCAAAATAATGAGGACGCAATGGCATCCATCTCATAAATCCAGTTTCTCCCCAATAGAAGGTTGTAGTCCAAGCTTGCATCAACTACCTCAACCTCTATATTCACAGTTTTGCCCCCAACACAGATAGGCAAAGCTGGGACAATACCATGCAGTCTGTGAGAATGACCATCAAACACCGTCAGAAGAGTGGTAGATGGAACAGCTTTGGGAGATCCAATCGTCTTCCAACATGTGAGAGACATCACGCATGTGGAAGCACCCTCATCAACAACCGTCCGAAAGATATTGCACTTCCGGTAAGATGATTTAATATGAAAAGCCATATGATGGGGGAGACTCTTCTTAAAATTATTCATATCAAATGTAATCAGAAGAGAATTTTTTGGATCAATAGCCCCAATGGCAGTGATCAAGGCATTGCGCTGAGCCGGACAAGACTGGAGCACCTCTAAAGCTGACATAGCACAAGGACTCTGCGCCAAATCTTCCACAATAGAGTAGTTCTAGGTATCCCTAGCGTTTGGATTAATCGTCGAATGCTTAGTGGGTGCTTTGGGCATCCGAGGCATAGGCTCAAAAGTAGGCCTTGTAATGTGAAGCGGCTCAGTAGCATCACTAGCATCCTTAGCTTTCGAAGACTCTTCTCCTCCATAATCACGGGATCTTGTAGCGACATCGACGTGAGTGTTGGTTGCTTTAATTGTTTTCACAATTCGAGCTCCACATAAATTGTCAACCCGAGGAAGTATTTTTATTCCAAAGACAATCACGCACTGGATATGCTCAATTTCAAAAGAAAAAACAATGTTGTAGTAAAAATCCACACAATTACCAATCATACAAATCTAATTATTCACACTCTATTTAATCAAAGCTGAAGTCAATTATGTTATAGCAGAAGTAATTCCTAGGTTGCAGTTTAGAATCCAAATAAGGGGAAATCAATCTGCAGGAAAGGAAACCAATCAACCATAACAGGAACAAGACCCTATTCCTTTAAATAGGAACTTCAGCACCTACTGCCTGACACTAATCACTCTGTAGAAAAGATAACTCAAGAGACCAAGACCCTATTCCCATGAACAGGAACCTTCAGCACTTGTCTCCTGTTTCTAATCACACTGCAAGAAAAGGAAGGCAATTAGTGGGAGCAGGACCCTATTCCTTTGTACAGGAACCTTCAGCACCTGCTTCCCAGCATCATACATTCAAACAAATACGGAAATAGATTTCTCAACTTCTTAAGAATGAATGTACTGAACACATGCAGCGTTAAGGAAACAGAATATTCAATAAACTACAGAACTGTGTAACTGGTGTCTCAGCAACAGAATTGAAGTAAAGTGAAAACAACATAAAGAAATTAAACAAACTACAGGGACGGTTGGGTGAATCTTGTGAGGAAGGCGGGCCCTTTCCCTCTCACAAGATTCCCCAGGGAAAGAATTAAATTGGAGCGCTCAAAAGGAAATTTTATTCATCTGTCAAAAGAAATGATACATTACAAATGGAGTCTAGCTCCAGTCTCTCAAATACAATGTTCTCCTGTAGCTTTCAAACTCGAACTCCCTTCTAATGATGATGTCTCCTCTTTTTAAAGAGGAGACATCTCTTACAATTACATGAGAGTGAATCTGTGTTTATCCCAATTCTATTCTTCTTTCTTAAAACATGACTATTTTGTTCTTCCATAAAAAGATATTGTTACAACAGATACAACAAGAATGCTATCTTCAGAATAATCCGTGTAACCACGTCTTCATGCTGTTGCCATTGTTCTACAAAATACTCTTCCAGAATCGCAAATTACGAGTGACGGAATTTGCGTGCTTGCTGGCTGTTTCAGCAACGAAGTCAACTGTTTCAGCAACGGAGTTGGCTGTTTCAGCAACAAAGTTTGACTGTTTCAGCAACGGCCGATTGTTCCAGCACAGCATATAACTTATCTGTGATCTTTTAGACTTATGTTAGCAACAATCTACTTCGATTAATGATAAAATATAAGAGTAATATGGAATTATATGTAAACATATTAAAGATATAATAAAGAAGAGGATTTTATATACCTTGGGATAAAGTAAATGAAAATGATGATGGAATCCTTTTTAAACATGGTTATAAAAGTAAGGTGGTGTCAAAGTATATAGTAAAAATGATACATAGTGGAGTCCTAACATCCCCCCCAGCTGAAAATGTTGCATGTCCTCAAGCAACTCCTAGTCTGAGTCAGAGTCTGAGTACTGACTCTGTGCATGCAAGTTGCTCAAGCAGTAGTTGGAGAAGGTGGCATCTGTCGGAGCTCGGAATCCTCTATTATTCTGCAATTTCTGCCATGCTACAGCTTCATCTCTGCCAGCCAATTGATAGTGAAACTGATATTTCTCTGAAGGCATCCATAGAATTGGAAAATGAAAATGGTAACCAATCCAATTTGCTCCACAATGTCGAATGCATCTGATGTAATTAGGTACCCTGGAAAGTGCAGCTTGGAGATTATCAGGGCTAAAAGGGTGATAGTCTTGTCTTTCTTTACATGACTGCTGCCAAAACATAGTGTTGGCCTTCAATGCAGCAGCCTCCTTTACTCTGATTTGCTGTTGACACTTCAAAAGTGTTGAAGCCTGTAGTTGTTGCATGTACCTATGCATTCCTGGCTTCTGTAAGAATTGGCGATATTGTGTTATAAACATGGCTGGACTTAAAGGTTCCGGTCTAATCCAAAGGAGCCTATTCTCCTCATTATGACTACTTGCAATAAACACAGTTTGCCAGGTGAGCTGATTGGCCAAAAATGAAACAAATGCCCTTATTTGTATATCACCTGCAATTGGAATGAGATTGACTCTTCTATTCTCGGGAATGGCCTCATTATGGAGATAAAGTTCGCACAGCAAATGCTGGTCACTTTCAGGGGCCTCAGCAAAAGTCTCAACAAATTGTTCTGAAGTAAGCAATTCATGAGGTCTGCCATCCTTTATTGCCTTCAATTGAAAATAAACTAAACGTTCAGAAAGGAAGAGAGTAATTTACAGAGGGTTTGCGGGTAGCCATCAACTTCTGCACTAATGAAAACATCAAAACCATCTTTTCCTTTGATTCCTTGACTTCCTTCTTGGAATCCCTGAGCTGTTGCAATGTCTGTTCCCAACTATCCCAGTTGGCATACATGTGATTCTGCCATGCTAACTTATGCTGTTGTAATATTGTATCTTGTTCTTCAGCATATTGTTTCTTCCATTTGTTCATCAGTTCTAATTGATTCCATGGCAGGGTCTGTGTCCTGGCATTAGAAGTACTGGGTTGGGACATTGTTTGAGTGGCTGCACTGACTAACTCAGGGCAAGATATCTGTGGTTGTGATACTGTCTGAGTGGCTGAGCTGACTAGCTCAGGACAAGATATCTGTGGTTGTGTTTCTGTCTAAGTGGCTGAGCTGACCAGCACAGGGTGAGATATCTGTGGTTTAGTTTCTTTTTCTAAATTTATTGAGAGCCCTACTGGTTCTTGTGGAGCAGTAGGGAATTCTTCTTTAATTGCAGCTAATGTAGATGCCTCAGATACCTGAATTTTGACTACTTTGTAGCCTGCCTGCTGGTAAATATTACCACACTCATGGCACATGTATTCCTTACATGGCTCCCTATTTTGTGATAATGCTGTGTGTGCTAGCATATAGAGATTCAATTCTCTATCAAAGGCTTCTCGTGCCACGATTAATTCATTCTTATAGGCTTCTAGCTCAGACTTCAAAAACTCATTTTCTTCCAATAAAGATGCCATAGTATGTGAACCCTGTGTGTTGGTTGATTCTACTGGAGTTTTCTGCTGATCCAAAGCTGTAGCTGGCTCTTGTGGAGCAGCTACAGCTGGTTTCCTTGTATCATCATTCTTGGTGTATGATTTTTGTACCACAGTGGCTGGTTCTTGTGTTTCAGCCTCTGGGTAAGTGATTGGTTCTTGTGTAACAGTCACTGTTTGAGCCATAAACGATGTCGTATTATCCCGGGGCACTGGTTCTTGTGTGGCAGTGCCACCAGACGAGACGGGTTGGGGAATTTGAAATGGGGATGAGGATTGCAGTTTTAACAAAATAGTGGCAGGGTCAGGGGAAATGGGAGTAACTCATGTTTCAACAGTCATCTTCATTTTCTTTTTTGGTAGGAAAGCAGAGAAGTCACTGTCTTTCCTTTTCTTTGTAGGGTAAGATTCTTTTCTGGGGGAAGGGCTTTCGGAAGAAGTGAAAATTTGGAATTTGGCCCTTGTTCGTCGTTTTGAGACAGAGACTTTTGGGGTTCTTTTCTTCCTTTTATGAGTAGGCGGGGATGGGGGTGTTAGAGAGTCATTTCTAGGGATAGAAATAGTGGGAATGGTTGACTCTACTAAGTGGGACGAACTTGGGGTTGGGTCAACTGGCTCTGAGGATGGAATTACTGGGGAGTCTGGGATATCGTCCAGTTGCCCTTCATAAGGAATCTCAGGAGTTTCTTGGGAACTTTCGGCTTGTTGGGGGATTTGGGCCTGCTGAGGAATTTCAGCCTGTTGGGGAATAAGGAGTGGAATATTCAGAGGGGGGTTTTGCTAAGCAAAACCCCTCTGAATTAACAATTGGCATAAACGATGATGGGTGAGGGATAACAATGGGAATTTAGCCCGTCTCCAATAATAGGACATGTTTTTGATACAACCAAGCAGATAATAGGGAATATTAACTAATCGACCATTCCTTAAATGATTCATCAAAACGAAGTCGTGTTGGTAGACTACCTGGTAACGCCCTTCGCATGTCAAGTAGTGCTTGATGAATTCTGCTACTGTTGGCCATGGTCGAGGAAGTGAATGCATACTTACACCATGGCCTTTAATTTCAACTGGTTCATTTGGACGAAGAAAATCTTGCTGTGAATTTAAAATCACTTGCTTCCTACTGAACCAGCGAGTCCCAATAGCCGGAAAACCTGAAACTTGAACTATGTCCTCCTCTGTAACTGAAATGCGAACCCCTTGAACCACTGAGAAATTCCCCTGAAGGTTCTGTGCGAACTCTAAAACTTGCTGCTGATCAAATTCTCCTAACCTTTCAAAATATGATGTCCATCCTGCTTGTTGGAAAATTTGATAGGCTTTCAGGAACATTTGAAGAAGATTTATCAAACCAAGCTCGTGTCTGATAGCCGACCCTCCCATGGCTACTAGCTTGAGTTACATGCAGAGGCACAGAAGACAGAAACACAGGCTTTGGTCAAGCTAATTGTTGCAACAGAGGATGCGGAGTCTCAATGACGGCGGAAATGGAATGAAGAATGACGGAGGATTGGTTAATGTGAAATGATTATTCAGTTTTCGAAATCCCCCCCCCTACGTATGGTGCAATGATGATTGAGCGTGTGGAGATTACAATCATTATGAGCGAGATCCTCTCTTTAAAATATAATTTAACTGCATTACATTAAAACCACATACCTTACATTTTTACCTTTGGTTTAATAATTCGAAGTGTAGAGTGCTTCATAATGGCTTGATATAAATGGAAGAATCTGTAGATTTCTCTGAAATTTAAAACAGGAGTATAACAGGATCTGCTCAGTACTGAATAATTTTCACCCAAAGGATATGAAGCGTAAAAGTGGAGAACTAAAAAGCTTGTATAGCGGCGGAAACAAATGATGTTTTAATGATGACATGTTGCTGAAACTGGTGTTTCAGCAACGGAAAAATGAACGACATGTTGCTGAAACTGGTGTTTCAGCAACGGGAAAAATCAGGAAAATGGGATAAATGACTTGGGTTTGAAACAAGTGAGGGAAGTATTTGATAAGGGATAAGTTCAGCAGTAAGGGATGGGAAATACTAGCTGAAGGATGATATTTTAGGAATGGTAGAAGTGGGAAAAATGGGAAAAAGGGCAATAATTTAGAAATGGGGATGAAGGGATATTGCTAGGAAATGGGGTAAAATGAAGGGAACAAGCTTCTGTGATTGAAGCTTTAGATCTTCTTATGATGAATCTGTCCTCCTTAATGAGCTTTTCCAGAATCTGCAAAATTCAATTGTAATATGCCAACCCTTGATAGGGATTATTAGTTCTAAATCTAATCTAATACTAAAAATACAGTGCTGCATGGGTGGGAAATTCATAAAGAAGATTTTATATACCTTGGGATAAAGTAAATGAAAATGATGATGGAATCCTTTTTAAACATGGTTATAAAAGTAAGGTGGTGTCAAAGTATATAGTAAAAATGATACATAGTGGAGTCCTAACAGTGAGCACTCATCATGAATATGTTCAATGGAATTTCCCCTTCTTGGGTGCCCCTAGAGGAAGCCCCAGGATTTTGATTCACACCAAAAACTAGTTGTTGCCCTTGGGGAAAAGGGTTTGTTAACACAGCCTGGGAACTAGAAGACCCCTGCTGAGCTAACAAGCGCTGCACATCCTGAATTTTAAGGCAAAGGTGCGTAAGATGGTCTCCAGCACACAGCTTGCATGGAAACTTCACTTCCTTTTTATCCTTTTGACCCTCACCAACATGCTCGTTGGTTTTATTCGCATTACCCTTCCCATTCTTACCCTTTTTCTTATTATTTTTTCCCTTCTTCTTCCCTTCGGATTGTTGATTTCCTTTGGGATTAGAAGCTTGGATAACATTTATGGACAAAGAGGGGGAAGGCGATGACTCAGCAGGCACAGCCTGATCAGAAGGAGCAGATTGCAAAGACAACTACTGCAATTGAGTAAGCAGGCTCGCTGCACCACTATTGATCGACCCAATAAGTCCATCACCATGAGGACCAGGCTTAGTTTTGGATAAATCTAATTTGGAGCGAGAAGCATTGGGCAAATATTCATGGAGGACCCCAGACTGAGAATATATCAGTTCCAACTGTTGGGCCCTAAAAACGGCCTGCTCCTCAGAAAATACCCCGAAGAGGGATACATATTTCGAAATATCTGACTGCAGAGATTTCAGAAACCATTCCAAAAGGAATTCTCCTGGAATATGAGCTTTAATAAGCCTCTTCCTTCTCCGCCATTCCTGAATATGGTCAGAAATGTGGGTTGCGTCGTCTTGTTTAAAATTAGCTAGGATTTCAGTCCCGACGTCATAACGGACGGGCAACTGGATATGATTTAGAAATGTAACAGCCAGCTCTCCAAATGTAAAAAAAGTGCCCCCAGTTAACTCAATATACCACTTGGCAGCGTTTCTAGTTAAGGTGCGTTGAAACAATCTCAACCTAATCGAATCATCGATCAGGGAGTTAGAAGAGCACCATAAATGGAAGGTGGTGATGTGATCAGCCGGATCTTCTCCATTCTTGCCTTCAAACTTTGGAATGTCTGAAGGAAGTTTGGTGGGAACCGGAGGCCACCCCGGACTGTACCGGATCGGATCATTCGTCAATTTCGACAGATCTGGCAAGTTTAACGTTGCCAGAAAAGGTAAACGAGGCGGAGCCTGAGGATTCCATCCTTGATAGGATGAATTCCCAACATTCTGAAAAGAATACCCTAGATTTGATGAGGCACCAGGTTGCCAGAAAGAACTCGTAGAAAAAGGAGAAGAACCTCCTCCCAATGCAGAGTTACCAAAGCCCAGACCAGTTCCCCCCCTGAAGTATGAAATGAAGAGGAAATCCCCTGATAGGGGTTCCAGGAATTAGACAGAGGGGGAAAAGTCTGATAAGCACTTGACGAAGGGAAAGAAGAATTCCCTTGGTGACCAGCGTAAAACTGATTCCCTGCCCCCGCTGTAGTGAATACAGGGTTCCAACCTGTAAAAGTAGTTGAATTTTGACCTCCAGACCAAGGGTTGAAACTCTGGGTCTGAGAAGTAAACGGAAAGGACCCTAAAGAAGGATTCGAACTAGGAATATGTCCAGTTCTGAAGGGGAACCCTTGAAAAGAAGCTGATCCACTAGCCATGGAAGACATGGGTGTAGATCCAGCTATAACAGTGGAAAAGGAAAAAGAAGGAATCCCACTAGTGGGCATTCCAAAACAGAAGGGACCAGATTGGGAAGCATGTGCTTGGGTGAAACCAGAGCCAAACACAACGGCACCAGAAGCAATCGAAGATATAGCAATAACGCCCCATCCTTCAACAGAAGCAGGAGTCTGAATGCTTGCAGCACTCACAGCAGAAGCCGCGTTTCTAGTCGTGGACATCGAAAGGTATGAATAATACGGAGGATCTTCCGGTCTCTCTGACTCAGGTATGATGTATTAAACAACAAACGGATAATCAGGAGGAAGAGGAGATGGAAGTGACACAGAAGGTTCAGGTACTTCCTCTATTTTAGCTTCTTCTTCCAGTGGAAATAAAACTCGCGAGGTGAGCAGAACGCTCCTCTCGGAACCAACACCAGAATCAGCTACGAAACCTTCAGACCCTTGTGGAGGATCTCTCTCCACTGCATCAGACGCCACAGGGTGATACTCACCTGCTAAACTACTCCTACGCCTTCTTGAAGAAGGCTCTGAACTCTCGAGAGATAACCCCCGGATTCTCCTCGATTGACGAGGCGCTTGATCAGCCACTTTAACAAATTTTAATTAGACTCAAAAATTATAAAGCTAGGAAAGATAGGAGCAAAGAGCACTCACTGCAAAAAATAATCCCTGAGATACAATCAAGCAAACAACCTTCAGGTATTTCCGCTCCAGGTGATTAGGACCAGACACAAAAATACAAGAAAGCGAAGTATAGGACCTCCCGAAAGTAGTCTAGGATAATTACGGCCCAGGCCTACTAGCGAAGGTAAAAAAAACAGTTACGTCGACCTCCTAACGATAGCCTTTGTCGGCACAAGTACCCATGCTTCGCAAGAGCACCCCCCAGAAGTACTGCTGAAAGTGATACGACGTCTGCCTCAGGTACCATGGGTATTCCCCCTGTAGTCACCTATGTGGAACCTAGGAGTGGCAAATATGGGCACCAATCTGTGTCAGAAGCCCGGTGGAACGGTCTTGAGGTCAGATTCAGCAAATCAGAGAGGGGGTATCTCTCTTCTCAGCCTTCACTTCCCCTCGCGCTTGACTCCCTGGAGTAGAGCTTTCCCGATCCACCTAACGGAGTTGGATTTCGCTCAATTAATAAACTTCTATGTTTTTTTTGGGCGGCCTTGGAGAGTTAACTCTCCACTCACCTAATCCAAGGCCCTAAAACCTAGCTAGTTGGTGTATGACACTTAATAAACTTTCTAGTTGCTTTTAAATTATATCGCTTATTTTAATTGGTCGTTATGTTAAGTCAAAGGGATACAGAAATGAAACTTGTGGTGTGTTGATGCAGAAAAGAAATTAATAAAAACCAAACTACATGCAAATGCAGTCATTGTCTTTCGATGAAAAGCAACTTCTACATAGGTTCTACGAGATTAAAAAATTTTATTTTTCTTTTCAGATAACAAACTTCACACTCACAAAAATTATGAAAATGACTAAATGCTTAAGTGCACCTGATGCAAATCACTAAGAGTATGTGAATTCTAAGATGAAAAATCTACTAAAGCAGAGAGAAATTTCCCAAAGATCCTTCAGTTTTATCTCTTTTTGGTTGTCGAGAAAGCTAGTTCCCAAAATCAGAAACTCTTAATATAAAGACACCAGAAACGCTTGAAACAAGAGGAAGAAACCAATGACAATTCCTTTCCAAAATCAAGTCAAAAACCAAAGGCAAGAAACCTCAACAAAGCTTCAACAAATATAACAAAATAAAAACAAAAATGCAAAACAAAACAAAATGACAAAACAAAATGTTTTTTGAGCTTTTGAGTTTTATAAAAAGGAAGAGCTCGAAAAGACCAAGAAAAACTATCAAATCCCAAGCCAAACAACTCTGAATTTCAAGCAAAAACTTCAAAAATTCTCTAAACCTTATAGGGCTAACTAGTAGCAAGATTTATATGAGAAAAAGAAGACAAGAAACTCAATCACTTAGCCTAGAAGAATAGTACAAACTTGTAGCAAACAAAAACTTCAAAGAACCAAGAAAGACTCTTCAAAAATTGCAACAAGACCTAGTCAACTGAACTCAAGAAAACCAACCAAGAAATGGGAAAAAATCGAAGTGCAAAGCAAGACACAAAGGTAGGAAAGAGTAAATGAGCAGAAGCTCTCTATTCTGATGAAGCAGAACAGCCAAGAATCCCCAGAAAGAGATCTTGGTACTCGACCCAGAAATGCAAGCACAAGAAACAAGATTTTCCAGATAAGCTAGTTTTCAACCAAACAAGAGAGAGAAAAGACCAGAGACCACTTTCAACACAATCTAGAGGACACAAAGGCACTACAGGAACAAGTCTCCATAGTTAGACAAGACTAAAAGGCCAAGAAATCAAAATTTTCAAAATTGACCCAGGTATACGCAACTTGACAGTTTTGAAACAAGCATGCATACGCGACTGTGCTAAAGGAAACCCGCGTATACGCAACTCCCTTTAACAAAAACTGCATGTATACACGTTTGTGTGTAGATAAACTCGCGTATACAAAGGTAAATAATGAAAAATGAAAAGGATCAAACCTGGATAAGAAACCAGAAAGAGTTAACTGGACTGGAAATGAAAGTTAAAACTATTGGAAGCCTATCAAAAAGCTGAAACCACCCAACAGGGGAATCACAAGAATGCGGTCCCCAGTGCAGTCACTAGTTCTATTTCAGGGAAAATCACCCTAGAGGTTTGTTGGGCCAAAACCTCCACAGAGCAGGGCATGATATTCAGAAGGACTCACACACAACCATACTTGAATGCAAAAAACTAGATAACAACGATAGAAGAACTCACCCGTAGTCCTACGTTCGATGTATATCCCGCGGGGTCCAAACCCCCAGCAACCCTTCTTCCTCCTTCAACCTGGAAAACAAGAAAGAACGTGCACGGAAACCTAGTTGTAAAGCATATGCTTCTCCTAAACGTTAGTGCAATCCATGTGAAATATGATATAAATGATAATAACTGCTTAATAATCAATATTTTCACATATACAAATAGATACTAACACAAAAGTTCAGGAACAAGATGGTTCTTCATTATTACGAATAGCATGTACAGAAGTAAAGAGTGGAGATATCACCTAAATCCTTCCACGATCTTCGAGCAGACCGTCGTCCAGATCCGTCCCGTCCTTGCCTCACTAAAATACTTTCAAGACTTGTGCACTCGAGATGGCATATAAATGGATGAACATCTCTAGGAAACAAGGGTTTCCTGTATAAATCCGGGAAAGTGCAGGAGGCACGGGGAATCAAACTTGAACTAGGGTTCTAACAGAGTATAATGTCTATAAAATTTCTCTCTCCCTTAGGCCATGCACATGAGGGGATTTTATACTCCCTCAAAGTAGTTTCAATCAGTTGGAAACAGTTAGCCACGTGCTGGGGTGGTTGAACTACTGGAGTAACCATCAACCCGGCCCGAAAATAGGAATTTATATATATATTTTTAATGATTTTAATGGCATACGTGGAAAAGTACATGTGGACTCGCGTATACACGCGAAAAATTCTGGGCATACCCGCGTATGGGAATTTTAACACTGTTTTTTAGTGAATTTTGTTCAAGTCTGTAGGAATGGGTGCCCAAAGCCATAAAGACAATCATGAATCACCTGAGGGTGAAAAATGATGCTATAACAGCCCCCTACCTTGAAATCCAAAGTTCAGTGCAATATTTTATACAGTCACCCCAAAGAGGTTTCTTCAGTAAGTAGAACCTATAGTCAAAGAAAGACAAAAGAATTAAAATCACCTGCGACATATAATATAAGAACAACTAATATAACTTAGTGATCAAGGATTCTAAGTATTGAATTATTCAAATAAGCACAAGAACAACTCAATGAGAGAAGGAGATCCATATGTATTATCTTGAATGAAAAGAGTAACTTTACAACCTGATGCCTTGATGTCGTACAAGTTTCTCCCGGGGTCCTGAACAATCATTCCTCCTTCAGTTTGACAAGCCTTCCTCTCTTTGAACCAACATGGAGTTATGGAAATAAGGGTGTGATCATTCTCATGCCAACAACTACTAGTGTAGAGAGTATGCTCTCTTTAGAATTCTTCAACAATTACCTTATATAAGCTACAAAGTATACCCTCCAGACTAAAACATGAGCTCAATTTATAGGGAAATGGAGGCAGTGTTTCTATCTAAAGCATAGATGTTTTACCTTATATAAGGTAATTGCTGAAGAAATCCTAAAGAGAGAATACTCTCTACACTAGTAGTTGTTGGCATGAGAATGATCACACCCTTATGTCCATAGCTCCATGCTGGTTCAAAGAGAGGAAGGCTTGTCAAACTGAAAGAGGAATGGTTGTTCAGGACCCCAGGAGAAACTTGTATGACATCAAGGCATCATGTTGTAAAGTTACTCTTATCATTCAAGATAATACATATGGATCTCCTTTTCTCATTGAGTTGTTCTTGTGCTTATTTGAATAATTCAATACTTAGACTCCTTGATCACTAAGTTAGATCAGTTTTTCTTAATTATTATATGTTGGAGGTGCTTTTAATTCCTTTGTCTATCTTTGACTGCAGGTTCTACTTACTGAAGAAACCTCTTTGGGGCGACTGGATAAAATACTACACCGAACGTTGGATTTCAAGGTAGGGGCATTTCCTCTTCTTTCTTTATAATAATTCTGAATTGAAAATAATCTAGAGAAAACGATTTACAAATGGATGTTTGTTTTTAGCTATTCGTATAATACTAGGGAGATCTCTCTTATCCTCAAGAGGGATTAATACACATAACAAAATGGCGACTCCGCCAGGGAATAGAACTTAGTTTTTATTTTTTTTATTTTTTCAGTTTGAATTTTAAGATTTTTTTATTTTATTTTGATTAGTCTGAGACTAGGTTGGGTAGATAACTTCTAAGAATCCCTAAAAGAAAAGCTAAATATTTATATTTTTCTATACTCCTCCTTGCCTCCGCGGTTTTCATTTCAAAACAATGCAGTAGCCTCCGCAGTTTTTAGTTCAGAACAACATAGTACCACTCTGTTTTCCATTAGAACCCGCGGACCTGTGGAAATTTTTTGAAAAAGTTAAAATTCTCTTTTTAGGAGCCAGATTACATGATTCTTTATGTTTTCCCTAGTCTACCTTCGCTATCAAAATATTATGTGTGAATTTCTTTTCAGCAACTTTTGTGTTTATGTGATTTTTCATCTGATGTGCATTTTATGAGTGAGTGTTTGCCCTACTTTCTTGCTACTCCATATATGAAACCTTCATATACCTTAGCTTATTGGTATGATGATGTTATCTTTCTGAGCCATTAAACTCATTGCAAGCCTTACTTTTATGAAAAATGATTTCATTTTAATTTGCAAATTTGGAAGATCTTTTAGCTTACTAAGGCCTAACTTTCACACCAAATCATTTTTGGATGTTTTTATTTCTACTGAGATAAGTAGAAATTATTCTTGGTTCGATCACAAAATAGGAGAAAACGTCCTTAAAATTTCTAGATAGACTTCAAAATTAGAGTTTTTCTTTTGATTTTGAATTTTGTGTTTTTAGGAGTTTTAGATATTGTTTTTCTTTTTGGCAATAGTTTGTTTAATGATTTGTAGTTTCTGATCTCATAGATAAAGGAATTTCATTTCGAACGAGTAATTGATCATTTTTGTGAAATTGAGTTCTCAAAGAAATCGTTTTCTTTTCAAATATTTTGTTGATGAATGAAAGAATTGATGCTTTGAAAATTGTTAAATCTCTCAATCTTTCCATTAAATAAGATTCATTGAAATGAAAAGAGTTGCATTTCATTTAGATGCATTTAGCATATTTTTGAGTTGGGTCACAAACATCATTGAAGTTTCACTTCCATTCCTTTTTCCTTAAGCAACAACCAAATTAAAAACAACGCTTCAATAAAATTAAACTAGATATTTTAAATTTTCAAGGGCTCTTTTCCACCAACATAGCTTAGGCTAGTGTCTTGGAATAGGTTTTAATTAACATTCCAAGACAATTAAAACAAAAAGGTAGCAATCTTGCAGTAGGAAAATCCAATTGTAGCATTTGTGCTCTGGGAGGCTCTTCTTAAACGAGTCAAGCATGAGATCATGTTGGAGCCAGTGAGGTAATCGTACCTTTATCATTGGGAAAGAGAGCAGATGTGAACATATTAAAAAAATTAAACCTTTGATATACCATTGTCGAGGAGCCTACGGTCACTTGTTGGTAAACATTGGATTATATCAAGGAGACTTCAAGGGGATTTAGCTAGTTACTCTGCCCTTGCATGTATATCGGATCGTAGAATGTTCCCCCAAGTACATTTGTTCCCATTGGTGACTTTAGTGACTATAAACCTTAGGATTTTTTCCCAAGGTGACGGTGGAGGGAAGGTCCCACTGTACCTCGAGCAGACATCGACTAGACTCACTTGGACTTTCCAGAGGGTACTCTTCACTTTGATATGGTATAAGTGGAGAGACTTGCACTAGATTGTTTCATTAAGCAGGTTGCCGGGGTAACTGTTCCAACCGCCATTTCCACATTAGAATTATACAATGCTGGATTTCATCACCAACTAGTGTTTTTAGTGTGGGAGTCTTCTATTTGTGTGTGGATTTCTCTCCTAGATTTTGTAGGCGTGTGATCAATTTGATTGTTTCCTTAGAGACTTTAGGATATTTTGTTGAGATTTTCTTTGATTTCGTGTGCTAAAAATTTTAATCGTGGCTGGATTACCTAGACAATCACATAGAATGTAGGGGAAACCCCCTGAGTACACACCAAGCGAGTTAGAAAACCTTAAATATGAGAAAGGACAACAATTAGGGACTAGATCAATTGAACACAAGGAAACATCAGTAATTATACATCTTGATTACGAAGTAGATTGACCTCAAACAACAGAAATTTCTCAAAGAAAACTTACAATTTATGAACTAGTTGAACTTTCTTCCACAACTAGTGAATTATCAACTACTAAGCATGACATTTCTGAACCAGAAAATGAACCTACTACATTTGTCAAGTCTACTTCAAAGTTCATCACTCCAACCCTTGGTCTTCATGATTCACCTCGAGTGAAGTTTTGCATCACTGAGAACCTTCCTCCTGGCCTCATTAGCATTGAAGAAATTACTGACACAAAAGAAGAAGTTGTTATTACTTCACATCAGGAATATTTAGATCTTAGGCCAAGTGAATCGATTTACTATAGCCCTTTCAAACAAGATCCTTCGTATTCTCAGTTGACATAATTTATACACAATTATGGTCTAAACTATTCGCCACACCAAATTCCTTTTTATGCTATACCAAGAGGTAATTACAGACCTTCATTAAACATGTCTAGTGAGTCATCCATGCTTTCTTCATCTTCAAAATCATAATTGTATGGTGGTTCATCTATTCGTACAAGATACCAGTCGCTTTCTGGTACTTTCTCAGGAGAAACTCATTCTCCCAAGAAAATTATACCATCACCTGGTCCAAACGAATCACATACTGAAAATTTGAATGCGGTACAAGTTTACATGATGTTTGGAAACATTCCTAACCCTGACCCTCAAAGCAGTAACTTACCGCCTGGGGGGCATCCTCAAGGTATTAGTTTACCGCCTCGGAGGAAACCTGAAGGATAGTACACACCTCAAGGACAGTACATACCTCAAGGCCAATACATACCTCAAGGAAAATACCAACCTCAAGGGTAGTACTCAATTCAGGGTCTGCAACCTCTTCAAGGACAATACCCTATGCCAGGGAAAACTTCTTTCCAAGGACAACAACCTCCTTTAGTGCCACAGTTCTTTCTGGAATGGAAATTGTTTCAGGGAGGTCAATCTCTTAGGGGGAATTATGCAGCCAACTATCAAACATATGTTCCAAATTATCAACCTGGTTATGGTCCATATTATGCAGCAAAACCTTCAATGGGAGCTCCATATACTAGAGTAAAAACGGTGTGGAATCCAACACCAAATCAACAGAATTTGCAACCTAACGTACAAGTACATTATAATCAACTTTGTCAGCCAATTGGTTACAATCAAATCCAACAACCTGTCCAACCTATGCTTCAAGTTATACCACAGGTATCTGCACCTAGTACTTTTCAGTAGCCTAGTCCAAGTACACCTAGAACTCCACGTCAAACTGATGCACCAACTTTTGTTCAACCTACCATAGCTATCCCTAGAATTTCTACAACCCTTATTTCTACAGCCCCTCAAGTATCATAGAAAATCCCTTTAGTCATTGCACAACAACCTGGACCCACAGTTCATACTACTGTTCAGATGCTTGCGAGACAACCTGGTACAAGCACAATTGTAACAATCCAACCTCAGTTTTTTTATCAACCATATCAAGGGAAATATCAATATGGACCTGTAGCACAAAATCTAGTATACTTGCATCAACCGTACCCTGGTTACACGTATCAGATACCAGCTCAACCTCAGTATGTTCCGGACAATCTTGTTTATCCGAGAGTCATTCCAATCCCAAATTCGTAGGCTATTCCAGGATATCCTAGATATCATCCTCCTGGTACTGGTATAGTTCCACAAGGTTATCAATTTGCTCAGAAGGACCCTAACCGTTGATTGCCAATCATAGCAACTTTGGATTTACCTAATTTGTCTCGCCTAATGAATGATCTGATTTATTATCTTCTGTATTAGCCGTGAATGATGAATAAGTTTCCCAATGATATTCCAAGGTTCAAAGGTAAATCAAGAGAGGACCCCCAAAACCATGTCATGACTTACCATGTCTGGTGTGCATCCAACTCTTTGATTGATGATTCCATTCTATTAAGACTATTTCAGAGAAAACTGATAGGTTTAGTTGCAAAATGCTATATTGAAATACCACGTCGCTCATCCAAAAATTTCAATGCGTTAGCAATGACTTTCTTAACACACTTTCAGTTTCCAATCCGATACGACAATGGCACGGAACTCTTCACTTCATTAAAAAATTCTACGTCTACGTACATATTAGATCAAATACATGAATGGAGACGTAGAAGACGTTTAGTGAAAGTTTTTATTCCAAATCATATTTTGGCAGAATGGTTTATTAAATCATTGCTTCCAAAGATCACTGAAGATGTGGCTAAGGGAGGCATTGTTATGGAAGAACGGGTCATTGATCAAGCTAAGTACTTAGACCTTGTATATACATAGTCTGGTACTTTATACGAAAATTTCCTAACTTACCACGTCCTGGTCAAATAACTGCAACTCCTTTAGGGTCTCATGCTATAGATGGTGTAATTGGTTTAGTTAGCGCTAATAAAAGTAAGAAGAAGTCCTCCAAACTACTTCTCCTATCATAACTTTACGATATTCACCGAAAGGAGATTCTTCCCTTGAAACTTCTATCGACATTTATGTTGTAGATTCATCTACAGCTAAATCCAAAACCGGTAATAAGAATAAAGGAAACAATAAAAACAAACAAAATTCATCTCCCAAAGAGAAAACCAAAAAAAATGAACCATTTGATGATAAGCAGAAACCTCACTATCCTTGTCTTATCTTTGACGAGGATCAATTTACCAAAGAGAGCCCACATCGGTCTGAGGTCTCTAAATGTGTCAAAGGTTCACCCACTCCCACTACCTTGAAGGATATTTTTCCTACTCAAGATAGAAAAATGATAGGATCTTCTTAAAATTCATCGATAGATATTTTAATGATGTCTGAGGTTATGGTTGTGACGCGATCGCAAGACTATGGAAGTAAAAATACTATAAATGGTAAAGAGATAGAAAATTCTAATTCAACATCATCTATATCTCCTTTGGTTTCTGATCCACTTGATATTGAGAAGCCTAATCCTGATCTAGTGATTAAACCACTTGCTAAAGTTCTACTTCAAAAATCAGCTTTCAATCCACATGCGAGAGCTGCTTAGAACTACAACATTGTTGAAGATTTGGCGATATCCCCTTTAGCAATGTCGGCCTTAGAAGTGCTAAAATCATGTCCAGCACAAAGGAAATTAGTTTTATTATCTATTGGAGCTATAGATCCTTAGGATTCTAACCTCATGGTCTTTGATATAGAAAACGTTACACTGAGACTCCCTCATCAGATGGCTTTTCAAATTCCAGTATTAGTAAAAAATATATGAGTTTTTCATACTCTAATTAATGAGGGGGCATCCACATGCATAATGTCGTTAAATTGTTGGAAATTTTTTGGTTCTATGACACTCAACCAATCTCTGACAATCCTTAAAGCCTTTAATGGAAGAGGATTCCATCCTTTCGGAATACTCCAAGATCTACCTATAGAAGTATAAGGAAAAAATGTTAATCGAGATGTTGAAGTTGTTGATGCCCCTCTGGATTACAACCTTCTCTTGGGTCGTAGTTGGTCTTATGCCATGACTACTGTCATTTCATCCATCTTTCGGTCAATCATGTTTCCTCATAAAGGAAAAATTGTTAAAAATGATTAGTTTTCATATTATTCATCCGACCCTGCTTCTACATACAGTATCCATAATGTTGAAAAATCGACTATCCCATATGAAGATCTTGGTGTAGGTTTAGTAAAGGACTCCGCTTTGATGGGAAATTTCTCTATGCCTCCACCCAATGTACCACGTACCAATGCCAACATCAATATGATCTCATCAAGCACTATACCATTCGATGACACTTGGGTAGTGCCTTCAGAGTCAGAATTGGATTATTTCAATGGCGAGATGCCTTTGAGTCCATTTGAAATGGAATATGTGGCAGTACAGTCATTTTTTGACACACTTTCAACTACTCTTGATCCAATGAATATTATCACCAAAGAATATTCTGCACTATCAAGCTCAGCCTTGACATCACTTTCTGATCCTTTTCAACAACTGATATAAGTATTCGAGAATTTTCATCCGTGGATGAATTACCCTAGGATGATCTACACCATAGATATTCATTTTTACCTCAAATTGATAGGTTTGAAAATAATTTTTCCTCTATTTTTACGATTGATTATGTCAAGGAACCATAGAATCCCATATCGATTCCAAATTCGGATTTTGAGATTAATTCGGGAAATATCTCCACAACTATTCCTATCGACATATCAATTAAACCTAGAATTTTTGAAAGCATTCATATAGGCGATTATTGTATAATTGAAGAGATTAATACATAAAAATCCATATTTTAAGAATTCTGAGACATATTGTAATGTTCATGTTTAGTGAATGAATTGTAAGGGAGGATGTCTAATTCTATTGAAAATCAAGAATAAATCAGTGCCTATGTGAAAAGAGACATATTTAGGCCATTGGAATAAAATCCTACAGGTGTGAAAAGGCTAAGACCACCAAAGGAGATCCTATTTGACCAAGTCAACAGTGTTGTCTAGGTTCATTGAACCTCCTTGCTGGACTGTGTAGTTCTAGAAGGGGTTTCCAAGTGTGAAAAGAAACAAAGGATGGAAGTGGTTTAGGGTTTTCCAAGAGACTCAAATGTTATAAAAGGAGAGTGAAGGCTCATGAGGAGGTTGTTGATCATATTTCATTTTCTGAGCTTTCCAAGGCAACACCATTTCTCTTTTCTTCTTAGCAAGAGAAAGAGAGGATTTCTTGTTTAGGAATCCTCTATCCTTCTTTGAGTAGCTCTTGAAGGAAAGTGTGCTAGATTTAACCACTATCATTTTGGAGGCCAAGCTATGCTTGCATTGACAGCGCTGGCTCATTGAGGGTTTTGCTGCTGCAGCAAGTGTAGTAAGTGGGATTCTAGATCTGCAAGGATCTAGTTGTTTTTGGAGTCTCCTCTCAAGGAAGGTGTCTTGTGACCACTCGGAAGAGGGTATCCAGTGTATTTTGACTTCAGATATGTATATTCTATCTACTGAAACATTCTGCCCTAGCTACTACACAGTCTCCTTGGATAACTACGTTATTTTCATGTACTGCTTCGTTACTGTTTAGATCCTTCATTCTACTAGTTTCTGGTGATTGAGGCTCACCTCTCACCTTGAATATTTATGAAGTAGCTTGCTGATCTCTCATGCTCAGATATGATGTATATTATGAATAAATTCATCTTCAAAAATTACTGAAGCTTTCTGCAATTTTGTGTATAGAAAGTTAGATGTACACTTTGTAATTCAACATTTTGATAAAATCCCAAAGGGATCTTGTAAAGAAGGTTGTGTAGTTTCCAGATCTGGTATGGATCTGATGTTTCAGACATAGATCTGAAGTAGATCTCAGATTTAATTTCTAACTATTGAAGAACACTTAGTAGGACGTTGTTCAGTTATTTCTGCAGCTTTTACATATATTACAGCTCCTAGATCTAAATATTTCTTGCTTATTTATTCATAGAATTCACTGTATTCTTTGATAAGCTCCATTAAAAGTATTATTTTATACTTCTATACTATATTACATGTCTAAATTATGATTTCCAATGACTCTCTGCTGAAACTGCGCAATTCTAAAGTGGGTTCTTCTTCATTCAATCAGCTCTTCTCTTTCGCTGATTTTTAACTACTCAGCTTTGTGGGAGATCTGTTTAAGGCCCTTAAACCCAATTTTTTTTCTTGAAATTAAGAATGGAGGTCCCACATAGACTATAATAAGGGAAACCATCCCTGGGCAGCATTATTCTTGGACCATTTTTCTTATATAGTTTTTTCCCTGAGCCTCTTGCAGTTTTTCCCGGAAGTGGAATCCCCCCTCTTCTTACTTGTTTGGTTTTTGATTCTCTTGGATCCAATCTTTAGATCTGTATATATAAGGTTCCCAAGGGTAGTAAAATCCAAGATTATTTAATCACTTCCACACTTGCTATGTTTCATCAGTCTTCTATAGACAAAGTCTGCAGCGGGCCAGGAAGCCTCTGGTTTTCACCCTCTTCTTAGAGGTGATATAACCAGTAAATTCCCTACCAGTATATCTCTGGTTTAGAATTTGCTGGTGTGTTTCCATACTAATATGATCCCATATATTAATATCTTAAGATATTCCCTACTAAGCCTATTTTTCCCCATTTGGAACATTACAGTGGTATCAGAGCACGATCTCTGGCTCCGCCTGTGATATCAAGCTATCAGTGAAATCAAGAGCAAGGGAATCATGAAGAAGATGATTTTAATATCATCTATTTTCATATTTAAGAATAACCTCCCCAAGGAGGATGTGCAAGAAGAAAATAGAAGCAACAGTGAAGCTCCCAAGGAGTTTCAAAAAGAAGATCTTCCAATCAGATCTACAAGATCTCTGCATGAGGAAAATTCTAAATCCTTATCTCATGGATATGAGCACTCAGCCATATCATCAGAGCTTCAGCATTTTTCCAGTGATTCCTTCATGAAGGAGGAAAAATAAGGTGTGAGCTTGATTGATGCATTACCAAGGGCAAGATCTCCATTTGGTGAAGAGTCCTCATCTCAAGAGGAAAGCATGGAGGTTTCTCCTTCAATAATTGATCAAGATCTATTGTCTCTCATTGATGATGGTACAATCTCAGTTATTGAAGAGGAGGAGAAGGAAGTGGGAGATGAGAACGCAGTCACCTCAAGGGCACCTCAAGCACTTCATTAGGAAGAAGTTGGAGCACTTGCTCCAAGAGAAGAGACTCTTGCACCCTTGCAAAGAGTCCCATGGGATCTCATGCATGAGGAGCATACACTATCATTGATCAATGATGAGGTCTTGGAGATAGGAGAGGTAGAAGAGGAGGAAGGGCATGAAAAGGTGGAAAGCATGAACCCTTCTCTACTTCAGAACTTGGAAGCACAAATAAGGCAAGAGGAATTATGCGTTGAAGGTAGGGACAAATATGTCTTCCTACATCCACATTCTACACTATGCCTTGACACCTCTTTGCAAGGAGGTCCTCTACTAGGAGCACCTCTTGCTAGGAGGCAATCTAAAGTATTCTCTCAACTATGGGCTGCTTATTCATACTTGGCTAAGGAGGGAGCATTGGGAGAAGCTAGCACAACACAGAGAATCTCTCAAGCATTTAGTTGAGAGATGAGCGGTTTCCTGAAAGGGACATTACAAACTCCCACTAAGATATCTGCGCTGAGAAAGGAAAAATTAGAGATCTATGATGGCATGAGCATGAGGGCACAAAGGATATTTCTGAAGTTGGCAAGGGGATCCTAACCCTCTTGTATACATAGGCAAAAAGGAGGAGGTTTTGGAAAACAGGGACTTTCCAAGGGAAAGTTGATTTCCATATGCTCTGATATTTTCTTGTGCAAGAACAACTACAAATGGGACAGAAAAGGGAAGATAATGATGGTCCAACATGTGACTTTGATATCGAGGATGTCAAAGATGGGAGCCCTGTGAAGATAGAGGCTACATTTTAGACCTCTACAACGCTGTCATTCTTGGAGAGCTTGGATCCTTGTTGGGATTCCCAAATCAAGATGGAATACTCCAAGGACCTGTTCACATGGGGGGTTCTTGAAGGGGAAGTAAAGGATGAAAGGTTCAAGGTGGTAGATGGAGTTATCTATTTCTACAATCTCATTCTTTTCGCTGGTAACTCCAAACTCAAGGAGGGACTATTTGATGCCATCTACGAAATCCTGCTTTCCAAACCCACTGGTTTTTTCAAAGCATATCATACTCTCTTGGGTGGATTCATATAGGAAGGCTATAAAGGATATTTGTACTCTCATATGAAGAAGTGCATGGGCTACTTGGTAGAGGAGGAGGAACATATCTCTTGGGAGGAGCCACCATCCACACCTCCTTATTCTTTGAGTGTGAGAGGGAACTCATGCATGAGTTACCCAAATGATGTAAAACAAGTGTATAGGGAGGCTCATCCTCTTGAGCATTATTTTGCATCTCCTATATGCTTATATTTTTTTGAAACTCATTTGCAGGGCATGGTGCCAAGATGGGGCACTAAGTATGATGGGTTTCATGGCCCACCCACGGCCATGAGCTATGTTGATGCAGGCCATTCATTGGAGAACCTTGGAAAGCTATTATATTACTCATGGTGTGATTATTTTACACCAACCATGATGTACATTCTCCAAGCATTCCAAAGACATGAGGCAACAAACAAGTGTTGGGGGAGGCACTTGTCATATCTTATTTATGGCAGTTAAGGATAAAACTGCGCTGGTTGCACATGAGGGAACATCTTCCTTCTTATCTATCACACAAGGTAGCTAGCATGCTTCTAATCATGGTCCCACAAGCTGAAAATGTCCTTATCTTTGTTGGGGGCATAGTTGGAGGAAAGGCACACTTGTTGAAAGTTCCCTTGGGGGAAGGAGTTCCCCATTATTTTTTCATTTCATGATTCTATGGGAGCATGATATTTTTTATGGCCACTATGATACATCACTTGTCTCTTTGTAATGTGAGCCATATGTTAGTTGGTGACATGCCTCTCACATGTGTTGGGGAGGATATCTTTTATGGACTGCCAAGCTGGGAGGTAATCCAATTCATTTTGATGATAGCATAAGGATGGGAGTCTTTCATGGATCATGAGAACCCCATGATAGAAATCACTTCTATCTTGAGGAGGCCATCGATCAGCAAGAAGGTTTCCACAACAACCTTCTATTTCTTCATGATGAGAGCCTTTGAGTTTATTCATCAAGGGAAAACTTTCATCTTAAGGAAGGACCATTGGGAAGACAAAGATATTGCAGAAAATTTAGAGAAATGGAGGAGACTATTTGATGAGGAGGCCACAAGAGAAGAAGGAGGAGTTTCACAGCACCCTTGCAGTTGCTTGAGGACAGGCAACATTTGGGAGGGGGAGACTGTAATGTTCCTGAATTAGCTTCAACTAATGTGGAACATTAATTTTGCCTTATTTATTTTGTCTTTCATGTTTAGTGAATGAATTGTAAGGGAGGATGTCTAATTCTCTTGCAAATCAAGAATAAATCAGTGCCTATGTGAAAGGAGATATATTTAGGCCATTGGAATAAAATATTGTAGGTGTGAAAGGGCCAAGACCACCAAAGGAGATCCCATTTGAGCAAGTCAACAACGTTGTCTAGGTTCATTGAACCTCCTTCATGGACTGCGCAGTTCTAGAAGGGGTTTCCAAGTGTGAAAAGAACCAAAGGATGGAAGTGGTTTAGGGTTTTCCAAGAGACTCAAATGTTATAAAAGGAGAGTGAAGACTCATGAGGAGGTTTTTGATCATATTTCATTTTCTGAGCTTGCCAAGGCAACTCCATTTCTCTTTGTTGCTTAGCAAGAGAAAGAGAGGATTTCCTGTTTAGGAATCCTTTATCCTTCTTTGAGTAGCTCTTGAAGGAAAGTGTGATATATTGAACCACTATCAGGTTGGAGGCCAAGCTATGCTTGCATTGACAGCACTGGCTCATTGAGGGTTTTGCTGTTGTAGCAAGTGTAGTAAGTGGGATTCTAGATCTTCAAGGATCTAGTTGTTTTTGGAGTCTCCTCTCAAGGAGGGTGTCTTGTAACCACCCGGAAGAGGGTCTCCATTGTATTTTGACTTCATATATGTATATTATATCTACTGAAACATTCTTCCCTAGCTACTGCGTAGTCTCCTTGGATAACTGATTTATTTTCATGTACTGCTTCATTATTGCTTAGATCCTTCATTGTACTGGTTTTTAGTGATTGAGGCTTGCCTCTCACCTTGAATATTTATGAAGTAGGTTGCTGATCTCTCATGTTGAGATCTAATGTATATTATGAATAAATTCATCTTCAGAAATTACTGAAGCTTTTTGCAGTTCTGTGTATAAAAAGTTAGATCTACACTTTGTAATTCAGCATTTTGATAAAATCCCAAAGGGATCTTGTAAAGAAGGCTGTGTATTTTCCAAATCTGGTATGGATCTAATGTTTCAGCCATAGATATGATGTAGATATGAGATTTAATGTCTAACTACTGAAGCACACTTAGTAGGATACTGTTCAGTTATTTCTGCAACTTTTACATATATTATAGCTCCTAGATCTGAATATTTCTTGCTTATTTCTTCATAGAATTCACCGTATTCTTTGCGAAGCTCCATTAAAAGTCTGATTTACTACTGCTATACTATATTAAATGTCTTAAGGCTGATTTACAGTGACTCTTTGCTGAAACTGCGCAATTTTGGAGTGGGTTCGTCTTCATTCAATCAGCTCTTCTCTTTAGTTGATTTTTAACTAGTCAGCTTTGTGGGAGATCTTCTTAAGGCCCTTAAACCAATTTTTTTTTCTTGAAATTAAGCATAGAGGTCCAAAACATCCTATACTAAGGGAACCCAGCCTTGGGTAGTGCTATTCTTGCACCATTTTTCTTATACAGCGTTTTCCTTGAGCCTCTTGCGGTTTTTCTTGGAAGTGGAATCTAGCCTCTTCTTACTTGTTTGGTTTCTTCTTCTCTTGGATCCACTCTTTAGATCTATAGATCTAAGGTTCCCAAGGGCAGAAAAATCCAAGAGGAGTGATTCACTTCCACACTTGCTGTGTTTCATCAGTCTTCTATAGACAGAGTCTGGAGCGGGCAGGAAGCCCCTGGTTTTCACCCTCTTCTTAGAGGTGATATAACCAGTAAATGCCCTACCAGTCTATCTCTGGTTTAGAATTTTCTGGTGTGTTTCCATACTACTATGATCCCATAGAGCAATATCTTAAGATATTCCCCACTGAGCCTATTTTCCCCATTTGGAACATTACACATATTTTCTTGGTCTTACAAAGAGATGCCAGGAATCGATCCAAATATTGTCAGTCATGAAATAAAGACATACCCAGATGCCAAGCCTATTAGACAAAGATTACATCCAATACATTCTAAAACGTTTTCTGCTATTAAAGTTGAATTTGAAAAGCTACTGCGAGCAGTATTTACTTAACCAATCTCATTGACGGATTGGGTATCTAATATAATTCTAGTTACAAAAAAACAAGGGTCTATACAAGTATGTGTCAGTTATAGGGATATTAATAAAGCATGTCCAAAAGGAAATTATCCTACCCCCTATATCGACCAAATTATTGATGATTGTGTCGGAAATGAAATTTTCTCATTTATGGATGGATTTTCCAGATATAATCAAATCAGCATACTCCGTACTGATCAACCAAAAATAATGTTTTTATGTCCTTGGGGAACATTTTCTTATTACGAAATACGTTTCGAATTAAAGAATTTTGGTGCAACTTTTGAAAGGGCCATGCCTTACGCTTTTCATGACATCAAACATATTGTACAACCTTATCTGGATGACTTACCTACTCACTCATTACGCAGGGACGATCATCCTACTCACTTACGAGCTATTTTCATGAGATGTAGACATTACAAGATTCGTTTGAACCCCCACAAATGTGTTTATTGTGTGCAATCAGGACGATTACTGGGATTCATGGTTTTGAAAGCTGACATTTGTGTTGACCCTCAAAGGTTGAGGCCATCATCAATTTACCTCCTCCTTCAACACTTTGCCAACTCCAAAGTTTGCAAGGGAAAGAAAATTTTCTACGTAGGTTTATCTCGAACTATGCGGAGTTAACAAAACGTTTTACCCGGTTGTTGAAACAAAATGTTCCTTTTTATTTGGGATTAGATTGTCGATTGATATTTTGATGCTCTAAAACATGAATTAACCCGTGCACCGTTATTGCATCCACCCAATTACAACCAATACTACCTTTTATACCTAGTAGCCTCTGATTCCACCATCGGAATTATTCTAGTTCAAGAGGATGAATCTCACAATGATCATGTGATCTATTATCTAAGTTGGAATATAAACCCGACTGAAATTAAATATTTTCATGTGGAGAAATTGGCATTGGCAGCAGTTCAAGCTGCCTAACAATTTCATCACTACATATTGTTAAGAAAGACAACTGTGATATCTCATTGCAACCTGATGGTGTATATTTTGACAAAACAATTACTCGAGGGAAAGTACTATAAATATATTTTCATCCTACAAGAGTTTTATTTGGAATTCGAGAAGTCTAAATCCAAGAAATCACTGGTCTTTACAGAAATCATGTGTGACTTTCCCAATACTGAGATGAAAATCGTGGTAGAGAATACCATCGCAGATGAATCTTTGTTTCTTATCAGTACATTAGACCCATGGTATGGAGATATCAACATATATATTCAAACCCAAACCTTTCATCTAGATCTTTCACATTCAAATCGACGGAGAATCCGGTATCAATCCCAGCAATATAATATTGTTGGGGAAACAATTTATCATTGTGGTGTGGATTCTTTTTTTTGACATTGTATAACTCATGAAGAGGCTGAAAGAGTTTTGAATGACTGCCATTCTAGAGCATGTGGTGGTCATATGTCTAGGTTTTCCACAACCCAAAATATATTATGCGCTGGCTATTTTTGGCCGTCATTGTTCAAAGATTCTATTATTGCGATCCGAAAATGCCACAACTACCAAAATTTTGATCGAAATATGTGTGTGCCACTAGCTCCTCTTCACCCAATCATTGTTTTTGGTCTTTTTGCGAAATGGGGCCTTGATTTCATTACATGTAACCCTCACTTGGCTGGGGGGCACAGGTATATTATTCTCGTTGTACCAAATGGGTCGAGGCAATGTCTACATTAGCAGAAAATGGAAAAACTGCAACTACTTTCGTATTCAATCATGTGATTGCTTGTTTTGGTGTGCCTCAAGATATTATCACAGAATGGGAGTCATTTTCGAAATATTATGATGACCAAACTTTCCGATCAACTTGGCCTGCGCCATGATAATTCTACTCCATATTACCCACAGGCTAATGGTCAAGTTGAATCCATCAACAAGGTTTTAACCACCATGATTAAATGGATTATCGGAACTCACAAATCAAAATGGCATACCATGCTTTTTTCAGCAATATGGGCATAGCGAACCTCTGCAAAAACTGCTATAGGGTTCACTCCTTTTCAACTTTTCTATGGTTTAGAAGGTGTGTTACCCATTGAATGCAAAATATCATCACTCCAATTAGCCATTAAGTTGTTTCCATCTACCTCTAAAGAGGAAAAACATTTTTTTACATAGCAAGATTATATGAGAGTTGGCGCACTGCTGCATTAGCTGCCAAAGCTCATAAGAAACGTGTGAAAGCTCAATATGATCAAAGCATTACCCCTCATGTTTTTTTAGAAGGTGACCTAATATTAGTATACGATGAAGCTAACGAAAAGCTAGGTGCTGGAAAATTCGAACTGATGTGGCATGGTCCCTATATTGTTAAGGGTGTGATTGTAAAAGGAGCCTATGAATTGAATAATTATGATGGCGTATCTTTAGATAAGCCCATAAATGGTATTTATCTTAAGAGATATTATGCTTGACTTTCATGTAAAGATATCTCTTGTACAATAGTTACTTTTTACTATTCCTTAGATTAGAAAAGTGTGCCTAGATTAGTTTCACTGTTACTACTATCACTACTTATCTTGATTACTCTTGATATTGTAGATGTCAACATCACTTCAAACATACATTGGTTTTGCTGATGGTGCCTATCGCAGTACACGAAATATCTCTTAAGTGGCTTGGGTTATCTATTCACCCATCAATGGGTTAGTTTCTATGCATGGGGTATGCCTTGGTCAAACAACAAACAATATTGCAAAATATAGCATAGTCATTGAGTTATTATCTAATTCCATTTCATTTGGTATTCAAATTTTGATCATTAGGTTGGATTCATAACTCATTTTATTACATTTAAATAGCATATATGTAATTAAAAATCCAGTGTTATTGAAATTATTTTTGAAGGTTCGTCTCTTGGAACGAAAATTTGATTACATCGAATATCATCATATTTCAAGAAATTTAAACACATTGGCCGCTGGTGCATTAGCTAATCGTTCTCTAAATAGACATTTGCAACATTAACATAGTAAACCAAAATAAAATTTGATCCATGCTGAACAAGATACTCTGAGAAAGTAGTAATATCATAGATAGGTTTGTTTTCAAAAAATATTACATCATCTATGATCATAGGTTCAAACACCTTATGATCTAATAGATACTGATACAAAAAAAAAACATGTCAATCCATAATGATCATCCATTATCCGTGATGATGATCATGGTAGTAGAATATGGCACACACCACCTTGCCCAGGAATCTCCTAAAATGTCCTGGAACACCTGTAACATGTCTTTGAAGACAGAGAGGAATGTCATCTATCCCTGTCTCGGGAATATCTATAGTTAACCTCTCCAGGTTGTGTTCCATATCAGTTAGGATCTTTGCTTCGTGACACTTTGGTGGTGCTATAGGCTATGTTTTCCGCCTATCAAAGTGACAGAGTGTAGCTAGTCCTCGTGGACCAACATCTGCATTTAAATATTGTTATCAGTTTTGGACGAGAAAAAAAAAATAAAATTAGATAAACATCAGAATAGTTTGCTTACCTGATTTGTCCCATTGTTCCCCTAGAGGCAAGGTCATCTCAAGATCACCTCTGAAATCCATACCTGCATAGGGGAAGTCTTTGATTGTGAAGACTTGGTTCCTTAGCCACATAAAGTACGTTGGAGTGAACCGAAGCACTGAATTGCCATTTCCACCATGGCGGGCCATTAATGCAACCTAGCGTACCATCTGAGGTTCCCAATGATCTACTAGAATAAGCTGAGGGGCGAGAAGCGGGATTCTCTCCAAAGAAAAATAAATAAAAATGGCACCATAACCAAAGTTTTTCAACTTTGCATTATTTTCTCTGGTTAGTTTGCCTTTGATGTTGACCAATACCCCTTCGCACCAGTTGAATATGGTGCCTATGAAACACTGTACCGCAGTCTACATTTGAGATTTAGTGGCTACATGTGGATCCGCACTTCCACACAACATATTTACCGTGAATGCAATCACTTTGAGATCTAGTTGCAAGATAGTTTTATGTCTATGCGATTATCCTTTGGATCTGCCTCATTGCTGCAAAACTGTTGTTTGTAGCTAGCAACAGGTAGGCCACCCTGTCTAGATCCAAACAAGGATATGTTATCTCCTCTTCTAGAAAATCCAGTGAGGAAATAGATATCCTCGAGCTTGATTTCGAGCCGATGGTCACCAATGATAAAGCACTGATCCTGAACATCCCATCTGTTCACTAAACATGTCATCAAATCTACATGTGCTTTCATACCTTGAATCGTCCAGAACTTATATAAACCATAATTTTTTCATACACGCATTATTGTGGGATCATTCATGGCTTAATTGTATATAGCCTCATGCTCACATTATCTCCACTCTAGCATGGTGAAATAGCCTTCAAATAAACACATTTGAAAATTAGAAACCATTGGAGTGTAAAAATTTAATCATTTTTTAGATAATTTGTAAATTTGAAAATGGTCACGATGCCTCCGCATTGTTTATGCAGAGACAGTGCGAACGTCTGCACAGGCTCCACCTGAAAATCGTGATAGACTGATAATTTTTCTTTTGAAAAATTATCGGGGTCCACAGGTAGCATGCGTATAACCTACGGACCCCCAAGAGCGCATTTTTGAACATAAATTCCTCTAAAAAATGAAATTAAAGCCAAAAAAGAGAATTGAAACTAATAGAAATGAAGAGTAAGATGATGTGGATTACATGGTTCTCACGAATCACAGAATGAATGGTCGATTCTCCCTATATTAGCTCTGAATTTTTTTTTCCCAAAGCTCTCAATTCATTGCTCTGAAGATAAATGGTGAAAATGATTTTGTTAAAATCCTTTTTATAGTTTTTGAACGAATAAAATATTATATTTTATTTATTTTTCACTTTAAAAGGCTATTTTTCAATATTTTTACTTCTCTGGAACATGTATGTTTAATCTCTCGAGTTTTTGTGTAGAATACAAGTTTTTTGGTGAAAATAATTGTTTTTATTCTGAGTATAATTTTCTCACTTTTTCGGGCTCTTAAAAATTACGAAAAAGTGAAACCTTGGAGTTCTCTTTTAAGCCTTTTTCAAACTCTCTAAATATGAAAATATCACCAAGTACTTGACTATTTGAACTCGTTAAAGGAAATGAACAGTTGTCCTTTCAGTACAAGTTTACCCCTTTTCTGAACTGAAATGGACTATTTACGAAAAAGGTATACGTTGACTAATCATGGTTAATAGAGTTATCTCCGGTATTATTTTATCCTTTTTAGGGCTTGAGAGACTAAATTTATGAAAAATAAAAACCACAGAGTGTACTTACATTTTTCTTCTAACTCATTAAAACTGAAAACAACCGAGTTTCTCCTATACTAGACTCGTTAAAATTTAACAATAAAGGACCTGTCGATTATAACAAGACCAAACCACTCCTTCTTAGTGTTCAATTTTAATAATAAGATGGACTCGTCTGAAGAATGAGCTTAAGAAAACAAGCAAATGTTATCCTCCTCAAGCTTGTCAAAAATAAATAGGTACTTTCCAGTAATGGTGGGGGAAAAAGAGAGAAAAAGAATCCAATTGTCACCCTTGTTTAAAAAGAAGCATGCCACTCTTGAACGCGAAACTTTGTCACACTTGTACCTAGGTTAGGAAATCCTTTGTCTAACAGTTAATCAAACCACATTGAAAATCTTCAGTTGGTTTCTGGGTATTAGCTTTAGGTCAATTGCTACCAAACCATCTACAGTGTCGTTATGTGTTCAAGAGACAGTTCAAATAAACCATTAATTACAAATATTTGTCTCCATTCACATTGGCCATCCCAAATTTAGTCCTTACAAATATTTCTTCAAAACTTGATCTAATGGTTTTGTGTCGTGGGCTTTCCTGCGATGAGTCAATTTCTATCGACGATAACTCTTAATCTAGGAAGTTGATCTAGAATCCTATCAGTACCTTGGGATCTGCATGCCCTGATGGAAGGTTTCTTGCCTTCGACGATAGGTTGCATCATTGAACTTTGATCAAATGATTCTATCAAGTGTTCGACTACAAATCATTCATTCACACTTCGCGAATTGTAATGATTACTTTGAGAACCATTGTCATTATTTGTGGTTTCTCTCACACTTGTTAAGGGTTCATATCATTGACTGATAATCAAGTGGTTTCTACCATGTTCGACTTTGACACAATCAATCGCATGGATAGAATCGTACTAGTTTGGGAAGTGGAAATCAAGACCCTGGATCTAGTTTCCACCATCTAGGCTATGAGGAGTTTTATTATTCATGATACAATAGACTACTTATGATAGATGGCTGCACCCATACTGTGTCTACTATTGATGTAATATTAAAATAATTTTTGTACCAGAACATTTAGTTAGTTTTGATCTGAATATGGGAATGGCTACCTCAGTGATGATATATATATATATATAGATATATATATATATATATATATATATATATATATATATATATATATATATATGCATTGAATTTTTTTATAGGTTTTCGACTGGTGTGTCCGCAATCCAATCCTCGGAATGATAAAGCACTTCACTCTTTAGAATAACCTTAGACTTCACACTTTAGGGGTCAATCTGTTATACATTATTTTGTCACCATGACATCTGACTGTCTATATAGGTTCATCACTACCTAAATTATGCTCCCTTAGAAGTCAAAAACCCTAATGTTCCCAAACCAAGTCTTGGAATTGGAAGAAAGCTCATGAAAACCGTTAAAAGTCCAATAGTGCACTTTTCCTAGCCCTTTCCTGTGGGTCTGCGGATATTTGTTCTATAGCCTACAACAACTCCCGCAGGTTCTGTTGTGAAACCAGCTCCAAAAATAGAAGAAAAGAGATATCAACGCCTTAGAAATAAGCCACTTCGAGGGGCAAACCTCCAATACATTACATGAATGAACAATTATTGGATGATACAAACTACAAAACCTCCTTTCTATATATAGGAGTCCATGGGGCCATAATGTAATCGTAGTGGGGCCACAATGTAATCCTAGCCGACCTAAAAATAATAATTTAAGGGAACAATAATAACAATATGGGGGTTACAAGGGTACAATAATAACAATAAGGGGATTACACTAACAACAATAAGGGACTATACTAGTAATGTAGGGACCTAACATGCCCCTCTCCTTACAAAAAGTGTTGTCCTCAATGCTTGAGTAGCAATGGGTGCTTTTGTATAAAATTATCATCCTCCCATGTAGAATCTTCAGTGGGTAAGTTCTTCCACTTTATGAGATACTCTGAAATTGATCGATTCCGTAGTTGTCGAGTTCTGGTTTCTGTGACCACTCCAGGTTCCAATATGATTTTTCCTTCCTCATCAAGTTTTGGAAATATTGTTTGAACTAGAATATTTCACCTATAACCTTCTTTAAGCATGAAACATGGAAAATTGGATGCACTCGTGAAGAATCAGGAAGCTCCAATTTTTATGCCATAGTACCAATCTTTTGCAACACCTTTTAAGGACCATAGTACTTTCACAATAATTTATTATCCTTCTTAGCTTGATTGAGGGACATTTGTTTGTATGGCTGTACCAGTAAAAATACCCAGTCTCCTACATCAAAACTTCTCTCGTTGCGATGTTGATCTGCCTGTTGTTTCATTCGATTTTGTGCAAAATTCAGGTTGTCCTCTAAGAGTTGGAGAACTTCTTGTTGATGCTCGATGTGATCTTCCACTGCTCGAACCTTCAAATTTTATCTTAAATATGATGTGATGGATGGTGGATGATATCCATAAAGTACCATAAATGGGGTCATTTTTGTTGCAGTATGGAAGGAAGTGTTATACCACCATTCAGCGAGAGGTAACCATTTGACCCATTTTGTTTGTTTAACAGATAAAAAACAATGAAGATATCCTTCCAAACATTTATTTGCTATCTCAGTTTGACCATCGGATTGAGGATGATAAGATGAGCTATGAGCTAATTGAGTACCCAAATAAGAAAATAACTCTGTCCAAAAATTTCCAGTAAAAATGGGATCTCTGTCGCTCACAATAACCCTTGGGTATCCATGTAGCTTTTGAATTGTGTCCATAAATGTAGTAGCAATTTTACTTGCTTTAAATGGATGAGACAATGCACAAAAGTGTTCATAATTGGTAAGTCTATCAACTACCACCATGATGACACTCTTTCCTTCGAACTTAGGTAAACCTATGATAAAATCCAGTGAAATCTCCTCCCAACGTTGACTTGGAATGGATAAAGGTTGTAGAAGACCCGGTGACTTAATTGTCTCAACTTTATTCTGCTGGAAAACCAAACATTCCGCCACAAACATTTGAATATCAGATTTAAGGCCATCCCAAAAAAATTCTTTCTTCACCCCATGGTAAGTTTTTAAAAATCCTGAATTTCCTCCTAAAGGAGAAGTGTGCAATTCAAACAGAATATTTTTTTTTAGTTGGGAAATCTTACAAAGATATAAACGATCTTTGTACCATAAGGAATCATTTTTCCAACTAAATGTATCAGATGTACTAGGATCTTGCTGCAACTTTTGAATGAGTATCCACATTTCTTCATCCTTCTTCCATTCATCTCTTGCTTCGATTATCCAATCTAGTTGTATAATAGAAATGGCACAAAGAAATTCTTCCACCTCTTCATTCTTTCTTGAGAGTGCATCTGCAACAACATTTAGCTTCCCTTTTTTGTAGATTATTTCAAAGTCATAACCAAACATCTTTGTGACCCATTTTTGCTGCTCTTCTGAAGATAGCCTTTTTTCCAAAAAGCATTTAAGACTATCATGATCAGTTTTTACCTTCAAGTGTCTTCCCATTAGGTAATTTCTCCATTTCTTTAGTGCATGAAGTATTGCTAACATTTCTTTCTCATAAATAGGTTTCTTTAAATACTTTCCTTTGATTGGACAGCTTTCAAAAGAAATGTGTCTTCCTTCTTGCATTAAAACAACACCAATTCCATTTCCTAAGGCATCACATTCCACAATAAAGGTTTTTATGAAGTCTCGCATGGCTAAGACCAATGCTAGGCACATTGCCTCTTTAAGATGTTTAAAGGCCTTAGTTGCTTTAGGAGTCCATGAAAATGCATATTTCTTCAATAATGTTGTTAGAGGTGTTGCTATTCTACCATAATTCTTAAAAAACTTACGATAATACCCTTTTAACCCAGGAAATCCTCGCAACTGCTTTATGGTTGTGGGGAATTTCCATTCCTTAATGGCTTTAATTTTGTTAGGGTCTACCTTAACACCCTCGTGAGATACAATATGACCCAGATATTCCACCTCTTGTACTCCAAAGAAACATTTGGATGTTTTTGCATATAATTGTTTCTCCTGCAATAGTTTGAGAACCCTTTCAACATGTTGAACATGATCCTTCCAAGACCTGTTGTAGATTAGTATACCATCAAAAAATACTAGCACAAATTTTCTAAGGAAGGGTTTGAAAATGGAATTCATCAACCCTTTAAATGTAGAAGGTGCATTGGTAAGGCTAAAAGGCATGACCAAAAATTCATAATGACCCTCATGAGTTCGAAATGTTGTTTTTGGAATATCTTCAGTCTTCATTCTAATTTGGTGATATCCTAAATGAAGATCCAACTTGGTAAAATAGATTGCTCCATGTAATTCATCCAATAATTCATCAATCAAAGGAATGGGAAACTTATCTTTAATGGTGAGCTTATTGAGCTCCCTATAATCAAGATGCATGCACCATGATC
Organism: Pinus albicaulis; assembly: GCA_034641835.2. NCBI lineage: Eukaryota > Viridiplantae > Streptophyta > Pinopsida > Pinales > Pinaceae > Pinus > Pinus albicaulis. Next base: position 1,136,328,661 of record CM076574.1, read on the forward strand.
CATCCTCCTTGTGTACCAATACTACAGGAGCAGAGAAAGAACTTTGACTAGGTTGAATTATACCAGCCTCTAACATTTCTGCAATCATACGTTCAATTTCACTCTTTTGAAGATAAGGATATTTGTAAGGTCGGATGTTTGGAGGAACACTTCCTGGAATCAAATGAATAGCATTATCATGATCATGAATAGGTGGGAGTCCTTTGGGAGTATAAAACACATTGGAATGATTGTCCAAGACTCTTTGGATATCTGGAGAAATAGATGATTTTGATGTTGGAACTTCTAGTGAGCATAATTGTGCAATTACGCCTTGTTGTTATTTCTTCAAAATATTTTTCATGAAATTAGAGATTATTACCTTTCCTAGCTTCCCTGTGATACCCCATAATTCGATTTCCTTTCCTTCCAAAAAAAATTTCAAGAAAAGTTCTTGAAAATTAAAAGCTTCCGTTCCCAAAGATTGTAACCATTTTACTCCTAGTACGACATCAGCACCTCCCATTGGGATGGAAAGCATTGGACTATTAAATACATATTCCCCCATGGATAGCTTGATATTATGGCATTTTCTAGAGCAATTTATAGTTCCTCCATTTTCAACCATCACTTGACATTCTGGTGTTGGGTATAGGAAACAATTCAATTCCTTGGCTACCTTACAATGAATAAAATTATGGGTACTACCTAAATAAATCAACACTATTACCTTTTTCTTCTTGATATGTCCTTATATCTTGAGAGTTTGAGTGGTAATTCCTGCCAATGCATTACACGATATGTTCAGACTCATATCTTCCACTTCTAGGGTTGGTTCTTTGTGTATATCCTCTTCTTTTTCATTTTCTTATTCCTCTTCACAATATATGTAAAATAATTTATTCTCAGCACACTTATGACCTTTATTGTATTTTCTATCACAACTATAGCAAAGCCCTTTTTCTCTTTTTTCTTCCAATTTTTGTGGTGTCAACCTTGTAGGTTGTTGAAATCTAGGAGTAGCAACACTTCCCTCTTTATAGAAGTGAGTGGTAGGATTCCTTGTCACCATAACTTTACATTCAATTTTTCTTGCCAACCTAAATGCCTTCTCCAATGAATCGGGATCCAAAACGTGAACTTCATGTTGGATGTTATTCTTTAAATTACCTATGAAGAGATCAATCCTGTGTTCGTCTATAATATCAATTACCCTTATATTCAATTTCTGGAAGTCCAATGTGCTCCCCCACTAAACCCTTTTGTTTGAGATTTATCAATTGGCTAAAGAAGTTGTTCCTCTTTGTATCCTCATAATGTGCTATCATTTCCTCCGTAAAAATTGACCAAGTGACAATTGTTTTACGGGATCAAAGCCAACGATACCATACAAATGTATTTTGTTCTAGATGAAAAGTTGCAATGCGCACCTTTTGTGTGTTTTGCACATTATTGAGATCAAAATATTTCTCCATCTATAGTATCCATGTTACGGGATCCTTGCCATCAAACATCCTCATATCCATCTTTGGAATATGGTGGTTCTTCCCGCCAACATTAGAGTTTATGAAATCACGATTAGCATTTATTTTGTTCTCATCATGCGTTTCCTCTACAATATTTTCACCATTAGGAAACATTTGTTGTATCAAAATTTTCAAACCTTCCAAGTCTGCTTTTAGATCATTCTTCATGTTTTCCAGTTTTTCATCGATCTTAGCTTCCATGTCATCCATCTTATCTTCCATGCTAACTTCCATGCCATCCATCTTAGCTTCCAAACCATTCATCTTAGCTTTCACGCCTTTCTTCAAACCATACATCTTATTTTTTGTTTCTCTTTGCGATAGCGAAATTTGGTGCACTTGCTCATGGACTTTTGATATATCATGTTGCATTTCTTCGTCTTCATGAGTCATAGTAGAGACTTCTGAAGGCTTAATGGGTGTTGAATTCTTTTTAGGAGGAATTTTAGAACCCAATACTGATAGATATGCTCAATAGGCCTTTGGAATCAACTAGAACTGATTTTTCAAACAAGACTTATGCAATTTGAAAAACAACTAAACACCTTTTTCTTGATGTTGAGGAGCTCGATATTGAAACTGAATTATCTCTGTGATTTCAGATCTTTAATATCTGAAATTTGGCCCTAAATTAATCCTTTGAATCTTCTTTCAAATGACATAGGTCTGACCTGATTTGGATTCTTCAAGGAAAAGTTATTTCCAATCTCCCATAATGACCCAATTATGGGCTGGTTCAGTATAGCGAACTTGTATAGCTTGCCACATGTCACTGTTTCTTCCTTTGGCTCTAACATTGATAGAAAGGAAACTGTAGTCCATGTAATTGCGGCCACTTTTTACAGCATTCCAATCCGATGCTCAAAGAGAGAGTTATGAAGATTTTCCCATGATAACCTCTTTTAGATGAAATTCGGGAGCCTGTAAAAGACCTAAATTCCATAGATCATATCTCCGAAAATATTGTGCACCAAGCTCTAAAATTTTGAGTTGGAAGCTATCATTCATGCTATCATTCAAATCCACCAATTCCATCCTTGCAAGCATATGTACAACCAAAAACTCCTTATCAAGATTTGCAATATTTCACACCATAACATTTGCAAGAAAATGCTTCAACTACTCAAAAATAGTTGCACACTCTTTAGTCCAACCAAAATTCTTCCCTTTCCTCAACAAAGATGTGATAGGGTCATTCATCATTGAGGATTTACTTATGAAACCTCTGTAATAACCTGCTAGTCCCATGAATGAGATGACCTCATCCACATTCCTAAGAGTTTCCCACTATGTGATAGCTTTAATATTTTCTGGGTCTAGTGTTATCCCTTCCTTGGAACAAGATGTCCCAAATAATGAATCTGAGACTGAAAGAAACTAATATTTTTGAGCTTGGCATACAAATGATGTTCTCTCAACAATCTCAACAGTGCTTCCAGATGATCTACGTGCTCTTCCTAATTCTTGGAGTATATCAATATATCATCCATAAATACCATGACAAACTTGTTGAGGTAAGGAAGAAACACATTGTTCATCAAACGCATGAAGGTGGTTGGAACATTAGTAAGACCAAAAGGAACCACCATAAACTCATAATTTCCAGACCTTATATAGAATGCACACTTGTAAATGCATGCGTCTTTGATGCACACATGATGATATCCTAATCTCAAATCAATGTTTGAAAACAATGCAGTTCCCTTAAACTTATCAAACAAATCATCAATCGATGTCAATGGAGACATGTTCTTGATAGTCACATTATTAAACTTCCTATGATAAATGCATAATTTGAGAGTATCATCCTTCTTGTTTCTAAAAAATATTGGTGCACCTCAACGTGACACACTTGGCCTTTGTATCCCTTATCAATCATCTCCTTAAGTTGAAACTTGAATTCCACCAACTCTAGAGTACTAATCTTGTACTGTGCATTAGATGTTAGTGTTTCTCCTAGCATATTCTCAATAGAAAAGTTTGCCTCTCTATGAGGAGGAAACTCTGAAATCTCTACATTAAGCACATCTTGAAACTGTTTTAAAACAAGGTACCTCCTCAAGACTTCAACATACTCAACATCCTTCCCTTTATCACTAGAAATATGAACTACTAACAATACACAACCCTTTGTGAAACTACACTTTTCCTGCATATATCTAATCGTTCTCACTGCTATATGATTGTTCTTTCCTTACAATATTCTCCTTTCCCCATCATCGAGGCACTCAATAGCCATGTATTAACAATTTAAGTTGGTATTTTGAATCAATAACTAACCCATGTAGAAACTAATACTATATCATCCCAAAGGAAGTTCATTTAGATGTGCTAATGTAAGCATACCATTTAGCTCAAATGCACAAGATATCACCCAATGATGAACTCTTGGTTTGGGAAATATAGTAAACTACACCAACCAAGACTCTCCATGCACTTCTTTATTCAAGAAACACTTATCCACCAGGTTGTGACCCATATAGCTATAATTAGATCCAAGATCAATTGAAACACAAAATCTTGACCATGGAGCTTACATTCCATCTCGATAATGGATGCATGGTAATTTTCCTTCCTATTATCCGCTAGTCCATAAATCTAAGGAACACTCTAACCAACATATGCAACCATATATGACCCCTCGGAACTATAAATATGAGGACCATCACCTTGATGTGATAGGAACTCACTTTGTCAATGCTCTCCCCCACAAGTCCAAAACCTCAAAGGTTTCCTTCCACTTCCCTTATTATGCTCCTCAGGATGAGATCCATGTCCTTTTTCAACTACATTGAACTTCTTATAAGGTGCCACATTCTCCTTGTCATGCACATCCTGAGGTATTCCTCTCTTTTGAGGTCACTTCCCTTCAGTATTCTCATTACCTTTCCAATATCTCTTAGGATCATAGTTTCACTTTGAATGCTCATAAAAATATTCAAATTCTTGATGACTTCGTCCAATGACCAAGGCTCATCATACTCAATCTGAAATTTAAAAGATAACAGAAATTTATTAATTAACCTTTGGACCTTTATCTCCTAATCCTTGAGGTATGAAAAATATCTCAACTACTTGAGAAACTTGGTTATGTACTCTTCATCTATCATTGAACCCATCTTGAGCTCATAGAACTCCTTGGAATTTCCATCATAATATCTCTCAGACAAGTATTTCTTCCTAAAGAGGCTTTTAAAATAATTCCAACTCATTTCCTCTACCTTCATGCCTCTAAGAGTCATCACATATTCCCACTAGATATATGTTTTTCCTTTGGGATTAAATATATATATCTTCACTTTTATATTATCTGAATAATCATGCAATTTGAAGAACTTCTTCATCCCAAGAAACCATCCTTTTGTAGATTCTAGTTGCTTCACTTCCCCATATAAATTAGGAGGCGTGGCTTTCCTGAACTCCTCTGGAAAATACTACTTCTCACTCCTCCTATAAGGATGATGGAAATACTAACGATGATGTCTCTTAGAATTAGAACTAGAATAAAATCAATAAGTGTTATCCTACATGTGAGGTGTACCCAAAAAATTTCCACCTCTAATTGTGTCACCTTAGTCCAACTTCTATCTAGATTGAGATCTGCCAACACATGCCCCATTAGTATTTTCTTCCTTTCCATGGTTGATCCTCAATTATCCCTATCTATGCAAATATCAAATACTCTAAAGGGTTACTCCATTAACCTCTTCCTTCTTTTCTTGAGCTCTGGAGAGACTTTCCTATGGCTCAATGAACCTGCTATTATCTTCCTTACAACTTTTTATTCATTCCTTCAAACTTATTAGTGTATTTTCTAGATCAAGAAAGAAATATTCTCCTTGCTGCTCAACTAACCTATCCCATTCCATAGAATTCACATCAGGCCTATTAGGGGAGTCATGTGAACTGTAGTCCACCATTATTTTCTCCACACCTAATCTTCTATATCCTTGAAACATGCCAAGTTAGATAAACCAAATAGAGACATAATTAAAATCACACCTTAGTATATTTCAGGGGAGACTATCTCATCTACATAATTAATCCAAATTAGCATGATATATATACATAATGGCATGAAGATATAAACATCATGTATGATAACAGAAAACTATAATAATCGCCACATGCATGATAATCATAACCATCAAAATGCATACACAATAGACACATATAAAACTGATGTGCATGAATAACAATCACATTTAGCTCATCATGTCTAAGTGTCTAAACCTAGAAGATCTGATACCACCCTCAAATACCCCCTCCCACATTTACCCACTTTTACAAGCTCTTTAGGGTAAATACGAGATTATTGTCACTATGATATTGCCCAACCTCCAAGTTAGAGTTATGGAATTTGGGCCTACAAACCAGAAGAAATATTGACATCCCTCAAATACTACAAATAACTGAAGAGCGTTGCAACCACCCAAGGTGATCATTCCTTGAGTTGGAACTCGTTTCCTCTAGGTTTACTCCCCAACCACACCCATAACATTGTATGCATGGAGTTGGGAGGCTATAACCGCATCCATAACACTGTATGCATGCGGTTCATAGGCTATAACTATATCCACAAGCCTATCTTCATGTGGTTATGACCCAAAATCCCTTATTCTACGCATGCGATCACCTTATCTATGCCACTTTTCCAGGTTAGACTCCATAGCAGTAAACAAAACTACCTGTAACTTGCCAGAATCATGAAATTGATTATAAAAATGCTAAACAATCAAAACTCGAGTAATATCTTAACCTATACATTCCTAATAGATGATATAAAATTTGTTAAACACATGAAAAACATATAAGCTAGAAGTCATGAATGCATATCTAACCATAAAATTCTGAACTTAATATGAGAATCGCCTAGAAGGCTCTATTCCCTCTCTAGCTAGCTGCAATAACACTTGTTATTCCATGCATTCATCAAACATTGAATAACTTATTAAATCATTAACAAGAGCCATAACTCTAGGACATCATCAAACCATACATATAACTAGCATATAACAAGAATATAAACTATGAAAAATTAGCCATAAGGTGACCATAATAACTAGTACAAGTTCTCATAGATGACAATAGGAAAAATTTTCATATTAACATACAAAAATTCCAACCAATTAAGGGAATTCCACGTACCACCCAACCATAGATTGGGTTGAACCAAATTTACTTTCTAGCCAATAATCCCCATGCCATATTCTAAGCATGAATGTGGGATCATAAGTGTTAAAACAAAATAGAATCTACCACCGATTCAAATGTCCAAACCACCTCACGGGTCTCAAGCACAGTGATCTGACTTATACAGTCCAGAAATCACTATCATTAGCCATATTGGTATCTTTCTAAGTTTTCTAGGGCTCTAGGGATTCCATCTCAACCCATAACCTCTAGGAACCTACGATATTACAGGGCTCCATAAAACTACCATCTCAACCAACAACCTCCAAGGATATGATTTTTTTCAGGGTTCTTGAGATCTTATCCCAACCCACAACCATATAGAACCTGAGAACCAATCAGAAAACCAAAATGGGGAACCCATTTCACTATGGCTATCTAGGAAATGGAAAGGCATGGATGAAACTAGTGTCAATCCAGACAAATATCCATTCCCATGAGAGCACATAACCATAAAACAACATGCATATAACATGCATCCAAAAATTAACAAGGAAATCACACATGCAACCTTTTACCTGCAAGTATCCCTGCTACAGCGGTTGGTCCAACCCTTTCTTTTGTTTCTCACCAATTCCTTGCTTGTCCTTTGTTTTCTTTCTCCAATCCAAGTGATTACTATAATGCTCCAAGGATGTTGTGAGTGTGCAAGAGTGTATGAAAGAATGAAAGTGTTGAAGGAAAGAACCAAAATTGAGATGATCAAATCCATCAATTGTTTCTTTGATGCCTTTTTATCATTGATGTCTCCTTTTTCTTCATCTCCTTCATTTTTCCTCTAATTTCTCTTGCATGCGAATTTATGTCTCTTCACCTTATTTTTCTCCTAATTTCCTTTATTTTCATAATTAAATGCCAATTATTGTCTCTTTTCCTTTTCCAATGTCTTTGCTAACTTCCATAGCCATTATTAAACCACAAGTGATGCCCACTATAATGTTTACCCACCATTTAGCTTGGAATACATGTCCCATGAGCCTTGTCTTATTTTATTTACTTAGAAAATAAAGCAAGAGTTGTTACACCCATTTTTAACTCAAATTTTCTATAATGGGAAATTTTCATGTAGAGATAAAGTTTACACTAAAGCTCTATAAATGGAAGGGTCGGATCGAGATGTCCCTATAGGGAGGATAAAATCTATGAGTTTAGTTATTAAAGTTTGCATGAACACATTTGTACATGAGATTGTGTAGTTTGATCTTCTACTCAGTTTGGAAAATGTGGGTTTGAAGTTGTATGTGTTGCTTCTTCTACCATTAATAACTAATTCTATCATACCGTATATGCCAAGATAATACAATATATTGGTCAATGAAAAAATCATACTGTTTATCATCTCTACTAAAATATAAACAAATCACTCCTTATAATTTGTGATATTATAGGTATCTGATTTTGAAACTCTTGAAATAAAGACACTATAATATAAAATTTGGCATTTGATAAGGGATAACAACAAAAAATGATCAGAATTAAAAGAACGTTGAAGTTTATGAGGCCTAAAATTTTCTGCCGCATTAGTAAATTTTATGTTAAAACTTCAAAAAATCATATTATGCATGTATCATATATCACAAATTGATTAAAGGTGTGAGATGTGCTTGGCTAGTAAATGGAATAACAAATTCCTTAAAATCGCATATGGAATGAAAGTGGCCGCAAGCCTCTTAGTGGGTACTAATAGAAAAAGTTGTGAGACATAAATATTAACTATATAAAAATACCACGAGTCTTTTAAAAAACTTTTTACAACATAAATAACACTTAATTTGCTAACTAAAATGTTGAATGTATGATTTGTTTCATTTAAAAATATAACTTATACCATAATTTTTGTTATTTACTGTCGTACCCAAACCAAGACCACCAATGACCACTCATCAACACAGGTTTCTAGCATGATTCAAGGTATTTTCAAGGATCAGCAACACAAGTTTTTAGAAGAAGCTTCACATTATTTTTAAGAAGTTTAACACGAAGATATGATTTAGGATATTTTGAAGATGGTAAAGTAAATATTTACATGCTAAGAAAAATGTTTACTTAATAACCAATAGAGCATGCTTCCCTATAGGAATTCATAGAAAAGAAAATCCGATGGTAATGTAAAATAGTAAAGCAAAAGCAGATTGATTGATCCATAATATTACATGCATATAAAAAATATAGCTTATAATAGTGCATTAGAGCACCCTACATATAGGATTATTACTTAGTTATTAATGTAATAAACAAACAGTTGTCTAGCACAACTAATGCATACCCCCAAGCGTTTGAATCCTTATTTCTTAATATTTATGGGTTACTCTAACCCTCCTCTAGTATTTGTAGTTCATCAGTTCTCAGACGCGGGCTGTGAGAGACTGCTTGCAAATGACTAGATAATTTTCCATGGAGAGAATTCGTTGAATTATTCTCTTGGGTGGTTGTTTTAGAGTTCACGTAATGTTAATAATCACCCATGGGGAGAATTCTTTGAATTATGCTTTCGGCAGAATTCATTGAATTGTGGTTTAACATTTCGCACATCGTACACTACCTGTAGGTCTCATGGATGTTCGAAAAACGAAAAGTTGGGCAGAACATAATCTTGTTTTATAACGGAAATAGTCTCTATTTTACACTATTATCATATTTCGAATGGAATTGTGGTTGAAACAGATGGATAATCTACTTCCAACGAAGATTTATTATATTTTGTATTAATTCATTTAGCATAGGGTTTATCAACAATCATTGACAAGCATTGACTGCATTAGGGTTAAAACAAAATAAAACTTATGTACATATAGCTACAAAGGAATGTCGTGTCAATTGTTGAAATTCTTCGAACTTTTGATGTTTATTAAAAATATTTCAATATCTTGATATATAAGGAATTTGGCTTCTGTGATCTATAAATTGTGATTAAATTTTTTTGGTGAAAATCACATCAAAGTTAATTGGTAGATGTTTTTCTAACCAGCCAGTGTAGTTCATCATTAGAACAAGATGATGAACCACACTGGCTGGTTCAAAAAGCCATGATAAACCACACTGGCTGGTTCAAAATAAGTCAACTAAATTAACTTTAATGTAATTTTCGCCAAAAACTTTTAATCATCTTGATACATATTCAACGTCTTTCATATATATCAAATTTAGCAAAATAGCAGAATAGTCACGAAATGCATTATAAAATCGCTGCAAAGTATATCATGACCATAATAAAGTATTATTTTTTCAATTCGTTAGTTTCGATTTTAATGAGTGCCAAATATATATGATCTAATCATATATGAATTTATCATGATAAATATAATTAATTTTTTACTTAATAAATTTTATTGATATATATTTATAATAATTGGAATATTACTATGAAGTATTTCTTTTATAACATTTATATTTAAAATTTAAAAATTGTTTATATTTATTATGTATTTAATTAAATTTATTAAATAATTATTCAATATTAATAATAATTATAGGTGAAATTTTTCATATTAAAATTTACTAATTAGGTTAAAAAATTTATTAATTATTTATAAGGTATTAATAAAAACAAGTAGTAATTTATTTTATAATTTAAAACTGTCTAATAATAAGGTTCAATAAGATAATACTATATTAATATATATAAGATAACACTATATTAATATTTATAAAATAAATAAAGAAATATTTATAAGATTATATTAAGCTAATCTTAACATTATATTAGGATTTATTACTTAGATTTATCTAAATTTTATCTTTAATTTTATTTAAATTTTATTTATTTTATAACAACACATTAATAATTGTATAGTTATTTAGACATTAATATATGATTTTATGTTCAATCATGTTCAATGATAAGCATTGTGTTTAACATGACTATAGTTAATCATAGATATCAAGCTTAACATATATAGTCAAGCATTAAACATGATACAGATGGTCAATATAGATATAGACATTATGATAGCCCTTACAATTAATAACTTTAACTTCAATAAACAAAATCAATATTAATTTAATATTATTTAATATTTAAGTTTTTCTTAACATTTAATTTTTAATATAAATTTTATAACATTTTTCAACAATGCAACAATATTCAACCTTAGTAGACATTATCCCATAGTCTACAAAGTCAATCATAGTTTATCTAATATTTCAATTTTTCCAATATTTAATTTTTAATATAACTTATTTTTTCAATGGTGCAAGTATATTCAACCATGGTTAACATGGTCAACCGTAGTCACCTTGGTAAACCATGGTTGACATGGCCAATCATAATGATCATAACCAAGCATATTCCACATCACGGACATCATAGTTGGAAATAGTTAACATGACAACAATTGTGAACCATAGTTACCATGGGAAACATGGTCTATCTATTGGTGACAATGGACCATTTTGGATGGCCATCATTGACCATGGAGGAATATGGTTGATAGGTAGGGTTAATCATAGTCAAAACATGGTTAACCATGAACAATCACCATCAGAATCGTAATCATAACCAAATCATGGTCAACTATATAGAACCCGTTATCAAAATATGGTCAACCATACTCAAGTAATATTCAAACCATCATCAACTATACTCAATCATATTCGATTATGGTCGAACATAGTCAAACTATGGTGAAACGATTGTCCATCATACTAAAACCATATTCAACCATACTCAATCATGATTAACCATAGAGAAAACATAGTCAACCACAGTCATTCATAGTCAAAATATAGTCAAAAGTGTTTACACATGGTGAATATGAACAACCATAAACAACCATGGTCGAATCAGTTAAATCGTGCTCACCCATGGTTAATAGTAATATTAATAGTAGTATTAATAATCTAGTGAACCTTAATATTAATATTAATATTGATATTAATATTATTTATATTATTAGTAGTCAACCTTATTAATATCAATATTATTATTATTAAAAAATTTCAAACCTTCATTATCAATGAGTAAGGTTGACTATGATTGTGCCACATAATAATATTGTTTTAATGTAGTCCTATAAAAAAGTTTCTTTGCAACTATTATGATGATAAATGCTTTAATAATGTCATGAAAAATGATAACATCACGTTGTGGCAAATGAACTAATGTGATAAACAAGAAAACCTCACAGTGTGATAAAGATTCTCTCATACGAGAATGGTATTAGAATTTATCCAACATTACAATGTGAAAAATAGTGTTCTAGTGTTACATTACATTGTTATCCATCCAATGTCGCAATAAGACATTAAAAAAGTATTCAACGCCATTTATTAATATCGTTAACTATGTCTGATAAGGTTTGAGTATGTTTGATGTTTAACACAATTCAACTTTTGCAAACATAATTGCTTCTTAATATTATTGAGCAATATTAATAGTCAAACATAGTTAAGCACATTAGTCACACAAATTTTACCTTTATATTCCATGTTTAAATAATTAACCATGACCAACCTTGGTCAACCCTATGTTTATGATATTTAACAAATGTGAGCCTTTATAGGCCATGTTTAAATAGTTGACCATAATCAAACTTGGTCAACCCTATGTTTACCACCTTAAACAAAAGTCAGCATTGTTCACACATAGCCATCCTGTGTCGACCTAACTTGACCATATTCAATTATAGTCAACCATGGTTGACCAAATTCAATTAATGTCACAATCAAGATTTAAGAATTTTGAATAATAATATTAATATTTGTATTAATGTTGACTATATTATTATCATATGATAGAATATAATATCAATAGTTGACAATGGTCAAACATTTATTAATATTGATAAGGTTGACATATAATAATAATGATGTTTAATATATTATTATTATTATTATTAATAGAGTTGACTAATAATAATGATGATGTTGGCTATATTGTTATTATTAATATCAATAGTTGACCATGATGAAACTTAGTTAATTCTATGTTTACCATAGATAACAGTTTTTAACCTTGATCAGTCATGGTCATTCTTAGTCAAATGTAACTTGACCATATTGAATTATAGTCAACCATCGTTGACCAAAGTCAATCAAAGGCAATTTATCCAACCAAGATCAACCTTGGTTAGTCATATTGAAGGAATAATAATAATAACAACATTGAATATATTATTAGTATTATTATTATTATTGTATGATTAAATATATTATTATTATTATTATTATATGATTAAATATAGCATTAATAGTTCAACATCATCAAATTTTGTCAACCCAATAAAAATAATATTATAGTGTTGACCAACCTTATAAAGGTACCCTAATAATAATAATATTATAGTTTGTAAATAAGGTTTAAATTTTAATCATGTTTAATAATAATAATGCTAGTATTCATAAAGATGACAATGATTACTAATAATATTGATATTAAGGTTGTCTATATTATTATCATTGTTATATAATTAAATATGTTATTAACCCTTTACCATGATTTAACTTCCCCAACCTTATGTTTACCATAGTCAACATTAGTCAATCTTGTTTAGTCATAGTCATCCTTAGTCAACATAACCCAACTATATTCAATTATAGTCAATCATGTTTGACCAAAGTCAACCAAGGATAACCAAGACAAAAGAAACATGACCTTTGGAAAATTGGGTTGAAATGACATCTTATGGAAAATTGCATTGAAGGGGCAACTTTCATGCAAAGCTAAATGGCGCACTCGAAAGAAGGTGCGAGATACAATTTTCTATCTAATTCAATAGTGACTATTAGAGACCAAAAAAACTCCAAAATGGGGAGTTGTGACCCACTATGGATCATTGTATTATTTTTCATCAATATTGATATTTTTATAGTGAAAAAAGAGGAGAAATAAATTTAGAAGGCTATTTTTAGTCTTCGGTACCAGATTGGAAAATTGGAGTATGAAAGCTTATGGAAACAATTTGAGGCATCAAACATAATTTTTTGGGCATAAATAGTTATTTCTTAAATGCAAAACCCCCTAGCACTATTCTACACACAAATACATTTCCAAAAGTTATGCCACCTAGAAGTTGGCCTTCCTATCTTGACCACCATGATTTGAGAGGATGCCATATCAACCCCCATAATTCATTGAAAAATTGCTAGCCACATGATCATGATGAAGAATACTCTAAAAGAGTTGATATTGTGACTATAGTTAGGAGTTGAAGGAGTCAAACTTAACTACTAGTAGTAGGTATAGATGGGAGTGGATAGAGAGAGAGTTTTTAATTCTTTGTACTTCCATCCATTTCCATTGAAAATGTTGGGAAAAATACTGAGAGGGGGGGGGGGGGGGTGAATCAGTATTTAGGACTTACTCAAAATTTTTTACTTTTTCTTACTTCAAAACAAATACGCGACTTTCCTGAAGCCAACTCGCGTATACACGCGGATATACTTAATAAAACATGCGTATGTCCAGCAATCTTATTATGCAGATAATTCTTCACTTATATCATTCCATCATTCATTCATTAGATGTTCAATAAATAGTAAGCATGAGCAGTAATAACATAATAAACCATCACACATAAGCAACACACATGAACACCGGGATTTTAGGTGGAAACCCAAGTCGGGAGAAAACCACCGCTGCCGTTGTCTCGGCCTTCAATATTTTATTATAGAGAAAACATCTTACAACCATGTATTGGCGCAGACTCATACCAGCACGCAGGCACCCACCTGCAGAAGGCTACAACCTTCTCTCGTTTACTAGCCTCTCCTGGAAGGGAGCTACAACCCCCTGCTCTCGTTTACCAGCCTCTCCTGGAAGGGAGCTACAACCCCCTGCTCTCGTTTACCAGCCTCACCTGGAAGGGAGCTACAACCCCCTGACTGAAAGCTACAACCCTCAGCACCACCATGGACCACGTTTCATCAATTTTCACACTGGATCCAATAGCTTCAATATATCACAACTTGCAGGCCACTTTTCATCATATTTTCAGACTGGACCCACTCCACACATTTAAGCTCAATCATACATCAAACTGATACTGATAACTTCATCAATTCATTCATAGAACCATCAACCAATCAATCAACAACTTGATCTTTCATCAATCAGCAGCATAATCATCATTCAATCAACCCAGATCTGTATGAATACATCACTAACAGATAGCAGTAAAACAGTAGAATAGATTAGACATCTCATACCACAAACTTCAGCAAACCCTAGTTTTCATACGCGCTCTCCTTTCACTGATTCTGCTTATATACGCGCTTCCATGCATATAAACCCACGTATACATCTTCACAAACTTCAGAACTGGTTTCACATTCCATACGCGCTTTCTCTGAATTAAACCCGCGTATATACGCGCTTCCTCCTTGACGAACCTACGTATAGATCTTCAGACATTTTAGGGCAATGCAGCTTTCCAGAACAGATAAACAGCTCAGATCTTCATTGTTTTCTTTAGCATAGATTTGCCAGATCATAGATCTAATCATTCCATAAACAGATCTAGAAAATACATATACATTTCAGATCTAGAGATCCCTCTTCATCATTTTCTTCATAGGTGCATCATAGATTCAGATCTATCATCAAATTGTTACCCTTTCCATACATACATACTTCAGAGTGAAGTATTCATTCAAACCCAGACTCCTGCACACCCCTTGCACAATGATTTTCTTCTCCTTATATGGGTTTACTCTTTTTCAATACCATGAGCCAAAACCACATTACTTCCGATGGTATTCCTGGATGGGATCACATAGACAATACAACGCTCAATACAATGGTTCAATACCATGGTAGTAGCCCCTGGTTTTATTAATTTAGAGTGCAATTGACCATAAGAGACTTGGCACGTTATTTCCCATGTGCATACGCTATTTCTATTAAGCAAACCCGCGTATGCCTTGTGACATACACTTTTCATTATTACTCTTGCTCATACTGATATTTCTTTCTTCTGCAACTTCTGTACTACTTGTAGAACATCAGATTTACATCATTAATTAGTATATCAAGTCAGTTTCCATCAAGTACAACTTCATCAAGTAGGTTTCCATCATCTTCTTCAAGTGTTGCCATCATATTCATCAAGTGGGTTGCCATCAAGGACAACACATTGCATCATATTGCCAACAATCTCCCCCTTTGGACTTGATGGCAACCACGATGGTGTTTGATCACAACAGATATATACATACATTAAGAATAATGATATTCTCCCCCTATTCAAACACCATGTCACTCTCCCCCTTTGACATCAAGGGCAAAGGGTGGATCAAAACCAACACAAAGTTGTTTTCTCCTCATGTAGATAGAAGAGCGTTGTAGATCTGATGTGCACTGAAGTTACCATGCTCCCCCTGAATTCATGTTGAATCTTCAAACATATTTTTCAATGAAGTACATGACTCTATGTCCTTCCTATCACCAAAGACTCATACTTACATCAAAGATCCAACCAAGTGGATTTACATATGAGACTCAAATACCCAACCAAGAGGGTTTACACATTTTGACTCAAGTACCCAACCAAGTGGGTTTACACATTTTGACTCAAGCATCCAACCATGTGGGTTTACACATTTGATCAAGTCCTTACATGACTGAATATTACAATTTTTTATATCATAGGTCTCAACATGACCTTTTCATCAAACTACAAATATGACCTTTCATGAACAATACCAGAAGGACCTCAAGAGAGATCATATTTCAGAACCATCATAATGCCAACAATGCATTATACTCAGCAAGACTAATGCTCCCCCTGAAAATGTGCATCCAAGCCTCCTTTCCATATGATCAAGGCTCCTCCTTAGCTTGTGCAACCTGAATACTTTCAACAGCAAATCATCAAGGCATCTTCACTCAATATCAGAGAACGAAACATAATTATATGAGCTGAAACATCACCAGAGATACGAAACATCACCAGAGATACGAAACATCATCACAGCTTGTGCTGAAGAAATGCTGACCCAGAAAAATTGTCAGAAACCACACATACACAGTTTTATGTGTATGAACTCGCGTATATACGCGACTGTGGTTTAGGAAATCCGCGTATCCAATTCCATCTTCGGAATTTTAACCAGATATGATCCTCTGTAAGGCAGAGACAGTTTTCAGCTTCTTTCTGAGATATTTGAATGCTTCCTAGAACAACTTCTATAATAAACAATACGTGTCAAGAAATCATTCATGTGATCTGATATCACCAAGATCTTCAAGATTTATCATGATCATGATGTAACATGTGTAAGAATTAAAATAGGTCTCATCCAGCAACAAACTCTGCATGATTTATCCTTATCTTTGAATCACAAGACTTCCATCTTATCCATGTGTGAAAACAAAAGATACTCTTCAGCAAAAAGCAATCAGGGCTCATCCATAATCTCATCATAAGAAACCATGTATTATTTCATCATCATTTAGAACTGAGTAATAAGCAGATACAGTGCCAATAATACAATCATTAATAGTCAGACTAATGCTCCCCCTGAACCTGTGCTCCTGATCTTCAATAGTCATACAAATTTTCTTATCATAAGTGCATACGCGACTGTCTCCACTGTAGCTCGTGTGTGTACGCGGCTTTAGTTCACTGAACCCGCGTATGTAAAGTGGAACATTGAAAACTTCACATTCCTTCATCTCCCCTTGAAGTTGTACCACCTGTACCTGTCTTCTTCACATCAGATGCTCTGTCGGAAATAAACATAACCAGAATAATGAGAATCATCATACATTGCTCCCCCTGTGATGATACATTACTAATCCCTATAATGTATCTCACATCTCTCCTGCAGTCATTCAGAGAAGAAAGATTTAGAAGCGGATGGCTACTGTAGGGTCAGTATTCCCTACGTTTCTGACCGGTCTTCCTTCTTTTTCCAAATTTGCTTGAACTTTCTAATTGTGTGCTGGAACTTATCCAATTTCTCATGTCTTTCCATCCTGCATTCTTTTTCCACATGTCCATACTTGTTACAAGCATAACATCTCATGTGACCAGAGAAGTAAGCATAAGGATCATAGTGTGATTCTCTATTCTTCCTTCTATTGCAATCGGCTGCTTTATGACCATACTTGTTGCATGAAAAACAATATCCCTTGAATCAACTAGAGTACCTTTATGAATAGAATCTATTTGATTGTGACTGAAATGATCTGCTTCCGCAATTTGTTGCAATATGCCCATAATTATGACATTTAAATTATTCAAAATTATTGAATGATTTCCTTTGAGAATTCATGATTTTGGGTTGACCTTTTGTTTCTTTCAACACTTTAGGTTTTTCTTTGACATCCTTTGAATTTTTAGCACTTCTTTGTGAACTAGATTCTCCTTTAACCGTTTCATGAAAACCCAGACCAAGTTTGATAGAAGGAGACATTTGACTACTAAGAATATTATCCAGAATCTTAGTACTATCTTGAAACCTCAATATTTTATCCTTTTCTTCTAATTTACCTTTGAGAATGTTTACCTCAACCTCCAAGCCTTGGAATTGCTTCTTCATGCCTTCTTCTTTCCTTCTTCCGTCTTCTACTTGATCATTCAGATTTAGAATCTCTTCTTTCAACCCATTTCCTTTTTCTTCAAAAGTTTGTAAGAGTTCTTCATTCTTCTTATTCGATGCTTCGAGATATGCTTTCAGAGAGATGATTTCTGCTTCAAGTTCTTCATTCTTCTTATTTGATATTTCTGGATCTTCTTTGAGAGAGATGACTTCTGCTTCTGCATTCTTCTTATTTGATTTTTCCAGATCTTCTTTGAGAGAGATGATTTCAGCTTCAAGTCTTTCATTCTTCTTGTTTGATTTTTCTAGATCTTCCTTCAGAGAGATGATTTCTGCTTCAAGTTCTTGATTTCGATTGGTCACATTATCGTACACCCTTTGATACATTTCCACCTGTCTTTGATACATTTCCATCTGACCATTCATTGTTTCTATCTATCCTTTCATTTGAGAGATCATTTCTTTAGAGATATATTCTTTCTCTTTAAGTGATCTTTGTTGATCTTCAACTTTGATCTTGATAGCATCCTCTAGATCCAAAACATTTCTTGCCCTATCTTCACCATTGCATGTACAAGAAAGTGAATCACAAGAACAACAATCAGTACCTGTTTTATCTTCTTCATTTTCTGCTGCACATGATTTCTGAGATATCTCCTTTTGAGTAGCCTTCTTCTTTTGCTTGTTTCCCATTGTGACGGATCTCCTTCAAGCGATCAAGCTCCTTCAGAAGGACCTGCTCCGATACCAATTGTTGGGAAAAATACTGAGAGGGGGGGGGGGGTGAATTAGTATTTAGGACTTACTCAAAACTTTTTACTTTTTCTTACTTCAAAACACATACGCGACTTTCCTGAAGCCAACTCGCGTATACATGTGGATTTACTTAATAAAACATGCGTATGTCCAGCAATTTTACTATGAAAATAATTCTTTACTTATATCATTCCATCATTCATTCATTAGATGTTCAATAAACAGTAAGCATGTGCAGTAATAACAGAATAAACCATCACACATAAGCAACACACATGAACACAAGGATTTTAGGTGGAAACCCAAGTCGGTAGAAAACCACCGCTGCCGTTGTCTCAGCCTTTAATATTTTATTATAGAGAAAACATCTTACAACCATGTACTGGCGCAGACTCATACCAGCACGTAGGCACCCACCTGCAGAAGGCTACAACCTTCTCTCGTTTACCAGCCTCTCTTGGAAGGGAGCTACAACCCCTTGCTCTCGTTTACCAACCTCTCCTAGAAGGGAGCTACGACCCCCTGCTCTCATTTACCAGCCTCACTTGGAAGGGAGCTACAACCCTCAGCACCACCATGGACCACGTTTCATCAATTTTCACACTGGATCCAATAGCTTTAATAGATCAGAACTTGCAGGCCAATTTTCATCATATTTTCAGACTGGACCCACTCCACACATTTAAGCTCAATCATATATCAAACTGATACTTATAACTTCATCAATTCATTCATAGAACCATCAACCAATCAATCAACAACTTGATCTTTCATCAATCAGCAGCATAATCATCATTCAATCAACCCAGATCTGTATGAATACATCACTAACAGATAGCAGTAAAACAACAGAACAGATTAGACATCTCATACCACAAACTTCAGAAAACCCTAGTTTTCATACGCGCTTTCCTTTCACTGATTCGGCGTATATACGCGCTTCCATGCATATAAACCCACGTATACATCTTCACAAACTTCAGAATTGGTTTCACATTCCATACGCGCTTTCTTTGAATTAAACCCGCGTATATACGCGCTTCCTCCTTGACGAACCTGCGTATAGATCTTCAGAAATTTTAGGGCAGTGCAGCTTTCCAGAACAGATAAACAACTCAGATCTTCATTGTTTTCTTCAGCATAGATTCGCCAGATCACAGATCTAATCATTCCATAAATAGATCTAGAAAATACATATACATTTTAGATCTAGAGATCCCTCTTCATCATTTTCTTCATAGGTGCATCATAGATTCAGATCTATCATCAAATTGTTACCCTTTCCATACATACATACTTCAGAGTGAAGTATTCATTCAAACCCAGACTCCTGCACACCCCTTGCACAATGATTTTCTTCTCCTTATATAAGTTTACCCTTTTTCAATACCATGAGCCAAAACCACATTACTTCCGATGATATTCCTCGACGGGATCACATAGACAATCCAGCCCTCAATACAATGGGTCAATACCATGGTAGTAGCCGCTGGTTTTATTAATTTAAAGCGCAATTGACCATACGCGACTTGGCACGTTATTTCCCGCGTGCATACGCTACTTCTATTAAGAAAACCCGTGTATGCCTTGTGACATACACTTTTCATTATTACTCTTGTTCATATTGATATTTCTTTCTTCTGCAACTTCTGTACTACTTGTAGAACATCAGATTTACATTATTAATTAGTATATCAAGTCAGTTTCCATCAAGTACAACTTCATCAAGTAAGTTGCCATCATCTTCATCAAGTGGGTTGCCATCAAGGACATCACATTGCATCATATTGCCAACACAAAAAAAAGGAAACATCTTCACCTTCCAAGTGGGTTTTTCTCCAAAGATATCTTATAATATTATGGTTTTCAATGATTATATTTTCATACTAATCAATGAAATTTCTATTAGCCATAATTGAATGTGCTATGAAAAATTACAAAAACTGTAAAGATCAAACCTCTCCACCAAACCATTAAACCACAACCACTAAACTACCCAAAAAAAACATTCTTACTCAAAAAGTTAACAACTATTAAGCGAAAACCTCCTACACTAAAAATGAACGACTATTAGACCATGGACGGGTTATAATACTTCAATTTATATGCCTTTGCTACACCTTTTTCCTATCTTTTTTCTCTGCTCGATGATGAAGGCAAATAGTCAAATCAACATTTCCTATTCAATTTATAATTACAGAATACACTAAAATTTATTTACTTCTCCTAAACTTGGGATAAAAAGTGAAAACAACAACTGTGATGCGATTGGTGATGTTGTGAGACAAGTAGACGTTAGTGCTACAAATATCTGGATTATAAATTCTCAAAAGTCAATACAGTGATTATCATTCAGGAATTTCTCCATTTTAAATTGTTAAAACTTCAAGAATTTCTCCATCGTAAATTGTTAAAACTTAAACAATGACCGGGCCGATTCATTTCAATCATTATCCTGAAATTTAACCCAAAAATAAATAAATTGACGACGCGGTAGAGGCGGCTTTAGAATTTCATTTTCCTCCATATAAATATATGGTGAGCGTGACATCATAGACAAAATGATATTGGTTGACAACGATATATGAAAATGAATATGAAAGCACCACGCTAGAACAGCGGGGAATTTTTTTTGTGTCCAAGAGATAACCCACAAGGGCATTTTAAATCTTACGGTTAGTTTTAGACTCAGATATTATCATCCATATTACAAAACGGTGAATTGTTCCAAACCAGAGGAATCTCCTCGAGTGTTTCCTGATTTATCAGACTGGGGGAAATCGTGTCCTTTTCAGTGAATCCTTTAGAGAAGCCAGAGCAATCTTCAGTTAAATTTGCAGTATTGTTTTCCGTGATGGGCTGTTGATCATTGCAATAAAAAGTATATTGGCGATTTTCTGTTGCTACTTCAGCAGTAATTACCTGAGAGGATAAACCCTGATCCACTGGACTGGGAACAATTGGGGGAATATCATCGAATAAATCCTGGCTCATTTGACAGGGCAAAATCATGTCACTTAATATATTAGAGAAGCCAGACAAATCTTCAGTTGAAAATTTTATAGTTTCGTTTTCCATGATAGGCTGTTGATCACTGCTGTGAAAAGGGGCATCCTTATATCCGAAATTTTCTGATCCTACTTCTGCGGCGATTAACTCAGAGGATGGAGTCCTGTGATTCGGTTGCCTCGTCTTTTCCTTTGATTTATCGCTAGGTTTTCCTGTTAGTTCCTGAACCAGAGTCCGAAAGTTTTCAGGCGCAGTTTTGATAATCTTGGGTTCATAAACATGCACAACACGTACCTTTGGACTGATGATTTTGTCGACTCGCAAATATTTTCTTGAACTTTCTTCATCCTTGGCAACAGAATTAGAGCTGGAAATCATATTAGAGAATTCATTGGCATCCAACATGGTATGAGATTCTGAACCAGACTTCGGTGAAACTTCTCGCATCGTCGAATGGTCCATAACCCTCCCACTGTTTTATTTTCTCCCTGGTCAGGGATAATTAATCCCTCCCTTATGCAAGTGTGACCTCAAGGGTTTAAAATCCTCTTGGTGCTAATATAGGCAAGTATTTCCTCCTTTGGATTAAGGTCTGATAGATTGTTCTCAGCTTGACAATCAAATTCACTACGCGCATGAAGTTTCCCAGTTAATCTGAAGATCAAATCTTAGAGGCACGGACGACTTCCAACGACAGAAATTCAATCTGTCAATTGAGCATTGGAAATAACGAAGTCATATGTTTATCCCAACTATGTTGAAAAATTATTCATATATATAGCTTCAAATATAGTGACTGAAAAACCATACCGTTTCAACTCACTCAACAGCTCAGGTTGAACATTTAAGTTTCAGACCTCGGTCGTATTAGAATCTGGACGTTGTCCTTCTAACACGTTGTATCCAAGTTGTTGAACCAGCTTCCAGCTTTAAGCGCTCTGAATTGTTCAATTAGAAGAGCCGAAAAGAGCTGACTTTTTTCGCCTCTCTTCACATATTTAGCTGACTATATTTTCTCGTGGTTTGAATTTATCATACTCGGGAGCTCCAGTATTCGCAACTGTAACAAGATTGCGACTATTCTAATCACTTTATAATCTCATGGAAAAGTAGGCGAACCGCCCGTGATTGACATTGTCAATCCGTGCCCTCTCTCGAGTAATTGAATTATATTTTCAAGTAAAAATGTTTGGAATTTTTTTACACTCCATCTTTCTTTCTTTTTTGTAATAAGGGGTGAATGTTTATGGTAATTGCAATTAAATTATGCAACTATAATTGATTCATTGGGGCAGTAAGTTGTTGTTGATCCATTTCACATTTCATTATATAGTAATAGAGTATTTTATTAGACCATTATGAACTATGGAAAACTAGCCATTTAAAAAAACTACTAATAAAGTAGTAATTTTTAGAAATAAATGTATTTTATGATTGTAGAAACTTGTTGATTAATGAGCATGGTTAAACTTATGTGTTGTAATCAATATAAATTTATGTGTTGACGGAAACTAGTTTCTTTGGTACTTCAAGAATATTCCTTTTGCTAAATTTTGGGAAAAAAAAAAGTGGATGGTAGCATTTAATTAAATTTATTAAACATTTTATGTAGAATTGAGTGAATCCACCATGAAAATTTATTATCCCTTGAAAACAAAAATTCAATTTAAAATAAAAAATGAGGCATGGGAAATGATGTTATCCATAATTTAAAATCATTTTTTTTTTAGGATTTTCTTGTTGGGCTAATTGTCATGCATCTGGGAATCAATCACATGGACTAACCACCAACCTAGTAACATGGGACCAAAAATCTAATCAATGCAGTGGTAATGGTTTGGATGTTTACTAATGCCTGCATGTTTTGGTGTAATGGAAAACCTCAACATATTATCAAAGCATTGCCCCATGTTTGATTCTCCCAAGTTACATCACGAAGTGGGGTCTTGATCTGACCTATGTGCCTCTAGGAATCAATCATGTGCACTAACCAACACCCTGGAAGCATGAGACTAACCAACAACTAAAAGTAATGGTAAGGACTCGGAGGTTTACTAAAGGTTGGGTTTTGGTGTAATGGAAAAACTCCACATTTTTCTAGCTCACAGTCAAGAATTTCACACACTGGATATATTTTGATAAAGATAATAGATTTCAATCAAGCAAGTACCAATACATCTAAAGAAGTTGTGGAATTTCATAATTGAGAACATAATAGACAATTCGAGAAATATAGAAAAACTTGTGATCATTTTATGTGTTGAACTCCAAACTCTACCCTGTAAAAGTTATTTTTTGTTGATTTTAAGAGTTTTTTCTTGTGTTAGAAAGCTGATATGTGTGTGTGTGTGTGTGTGTGTGTGTGTGTGTGTGTGTTGTTTTTTAAGCCTTCAAAGATCATATTGATGTTTTATTGAACACGTAAAGCTATGGAAAGGGAAGAGGACATAGGGAAAATACATCTAGTATCACATTTTCCTAAACACTTGTAACCCTTAATAGTCCCCTACGTATACTTAAAACTAGATTTAGATAATTTAACTGGTCATCTTGTTGCTATAATACACCAGGAAGATTTCTTGAGGAGGCGAGTCCCTAGTACCGCAGTAGTCAAGTAGTATGACTATGGCAACAAATAAGGCTTCTTATTTATTTCTTGAGATATTGGATTAAGTAAGACTTTTGGACCCTACAATTATATTAAAGAACTATAACACCTAGCACTCCATTTTCCTCAAGACCTACTAACATTTTTTACTAAACGCAATCATGATAACCATAGTAAATATAAGCAACCTCCCTCTTCCCTCGAGCACATGAACACCCACTCTAATTCAAAAATGTATAACAACCTAGAAAACTTGTTTAAGAAGTTGGCTGAGAAGATGTTGGCAGAAAAATGTTGAATGGTTTGAGAACCTGGGTTGGGTTCAGGAACAGGGGCTACCAAAATATTAGTCGTAGTCTATGGTAATGCCCACATACTCATCTTATTCAGGAAGAATAGGGTGTCGCACCTAAGGCGTGTCATGACCTTACTTTGTTAGGATTGGAATCTGGTCTCGGGATAAACCCCATGGAGGCTATCAGTGCCACGTAATCCTAGAACTAGAAAAAAAAAGCTGCAATCAAGTGGGCTCAATAATTGAAGGAGTAAGGATATTGTGCATGTACATTCGTATTAAAAATTTTGAAAGGCCACATCAAATCATACACACAGGTTATAATATAACCCTGTAACTCCTTCTTTCATTATATTGAACAAAATTACATCGATATCAAAGGCCTCACTCATAGAAAGGAAAAATAAAATAAAAATATATTACATCAGCAAGACAAGATGGACAAGTTCAGATTCAATAGCCTCTTGGAAATAATTTAAGTGCTTTCCTTTCGTCCTCTCCCATTGGATTTCACTTTAGTTCTTCTTAAACACTATGCTTTCTACTACTTATCCATCGGATACTCCAACTTTTCCCTCTTTTGGATGCCCTTATTGCTTGATTATGTCTTCATACTCGGTTATCAATGTTCCTTTTAGCTCGGCTATGATTTACTAATTATTTATTTCTCTGTCCTGTTCTCTATAAATACTAGTTTTGGGGGGGTCCCTTCTCCTTCCCTTGTTTTATTCTCTACGACCTCCTAACAATTGCCTCTGGTAAAAATCCGGTCAATATGAAAAACATGTCACAACTTAGCTCCCAAAACGAAGCACCCAATAGGCCTTGACCAGATCCCATTGACTCGTTCCTAATTCAATCGTTTATCAATGCTTGTGGTGTTGTTGGTTCTACTGGTGCTTCCTAGTGTTGTGGTGCTTCTTAATATGCTACTCCTCCTTGGCTGGTTCTTTGAAATGAAGGACCCAACTCTAGGACGGACACAATGGTTGCATTTTGGATCCTTATGAACTAATCGAGACTCGCTCGCCATGAGCCTGTGAGAGTGCTTGATTGATCAAGGAACTGCACTATGAGCTTGGTGGTAAGATAGGTGAGGTGGGTCATCACGAACGTATTCCATTGGATTTATATTTCCACACTAATTTATTATAGTGCCCTTAATTGAGCCTATGCTAATGGTTTATCATCACGTAATAGGTTCTTCACCTTACTGGAATGATCTTTGATTTTTTGGATTTGGATGGAAAGGGCATCCACATGTGTCGAAAGCTCCTTCCATTGGGCCATGTCCTCAGAGGCCATGGCTTGGTTGAAAAATTGATTGGAATATTTATCTAGGGGGTAAACTGACTGATTTCTTTGTGTGAGGCATTGTGACCAGACCCTTGTTAGAAGTGTTGTCATTGATGGAAAAGGACAACAGCAGTGGCAAAGGATAGTAGCAGAGGCAAAGAAAAATAAAGTGACAGGATATGCAAGAGTATGAGGAGAACAGAGTGAGAAAGAGGCAAAACTGGGTTACAGTGATAGGATGTGTAGACAGGAAGCATGAGGAGCAGATTTACACTATTACAAAAGACTAGACATATAGGGCATGGAAGGACAGGTGTTTACATTTGGCAAAGCAAGAGACTTCACATACAAGAAATAGAGTAAGGGTTTCGAAGAATTCGAAATACACACCTAGAATGCGCATTGAGTTTTCTGATAGAACTATTGGTTTAGCATGTAGAAGCACCAAGAGTGCAACAGAATGTGTATAATAAAGCTTTGAAAGGTCAAGACGGAACCATGAGGATAAGAGGTAGAACCGAGCTTCGAGCAGTGAAAACCTAATGGAGTTTGGAGTCAAACCTTATGGTAGCGTCATATTAAAGTAAGAATGAAACACGGGTTTTTATGTTAAGGCGGAAATAAGAAGGAAAATATTTGAACAGAGTATATATATCTTTGTATATAATGAAAGCGCGAAGGATTTGGAGCAGAAACATGAGTGGAAGAAGTGAACCTTTGTCTAGGTAATAAACTCGTGCATTATAATATGTGGAAGTGTCGTGTTGAAGTGTTGACGGAACAAAAGGTTAATATATGAAAGGAGTGAATGAATCCGTGGAAAAGAGGTGGAGGCAGAACCCTGAATGAAGGTGGAAACGTGAAGTAATGGAACCTCGAGCGCAACTGAACGGAACCACGAGGTATGACCAGTAATGGTAGTTTCTGGAGAGAAAAGGAGAGAAAACTATGGGTATCGCGTTAATTTAGAATGGTAAGCTGAATTTGAGTTTTGAACGCAATGTATCTCTTTAGTCGACATGTGGCCATGAGTGGTTTACAAAAACCATTTATTTCATGCGATGTTGGAGGATTAACCCTCGTGCTGTTTGGTTGCGCGATATGCATTTTAATCCGCTGGATCATCGGTGTTGATGCAATGATGCCCCAACCGTTGGATGTGAGTGGGAGGTTAATGTTGGGCCCCATCTCCATCACGTGAGTTAAGAATTAAACCCCGAGCGCTTTCAGAGCGTGAATACTGTTGGATTATTGTATGATGGTGTGATATCATTACAGTCGTTGGATGTGCGAAGGGTAACAAGATACAAAGAGCTCAAAATTGTGGCCCTGAATATATTGAGGTTTATTACAAAGTTGAGATATTCACTGATTCATTCATAAAGTAGGGTTCAATATGGCTAATTTACCACTGGATTCAAATTATAAAACCAAATTTATACGATGAGTCTTATATATGTATATTGAAACAAAAAATAAGTGGGCTCGACTATATGCGTGTGCGGAAAGTTTGGGGAAGATTGATTAAAGGAGTAATACATGTCAAAGTATATATATATATATATATATATATATATATATATATATATATATAATGTTATGATAAAGTCGAACCTCACATATGAGTTATATTGTAGATGCGAAAGATAAACCTTGAGCATAGAATATTTTTGGGTTATGAAGCGGAGTATTGGAGTCATGTATGAATGTGTATTTAAAACAGGGTTGACATGTGGGCCCAAAGCTTTCAGAGGTTAGTTGGTTTTTCATTAATATAAAACCCATGGTTTATTAAAAATGCTATAAAACATTTGATTGGTGAGCAAATATTTGTTTTATGGGAATGACAAATCAGGATTGTATATTTAATGAGTCAAAGAATTTCTTTTCAATACGAAGCCATTGCATTTGTTATGGCTGAGGTCTTATTTCATGATAAAGATTGTGAGTACAGATATATTCATTTTGCTAAAAAAGGTTTTATAATAACGCCAAGAGTTATTTTATGTTCGATTAAAAGACAGTTGTATGGGTAGCAATTATACAACTGCAATGAACAAGGAAAATGAATATAGTGAAACGAAAAAGAGAGTTGTGGTTGTTGATGAAAAGAGAGAGAAAAACAGAGAGAGAGTAGTGTTGTTGTTGAAATGATTTGAAATTTAAACTGTAATCGAATGAAAGTTTTTTAACTGTTTGTGATGTAATTGGAAAGTCTCCGGAGAAAGATAAAATCCCACTGTAAAGTTGAAATGGATACTTTTTTCTGAGTAAATTGATAAAAAAAGAAGAGAATACAAAATTGAAGAAAAAGAGACAATCAAATAGATGTGAAGATTGGAGAATAGAAAAAGGTACAGAACAGAGTTGATATCCAAGGTAAATTAGCAAGTGTTTCTTTTATGAAAAAGAGGGATTTGAAGCTTCCTTGCAAGTTGTAGCTTGCAGAATTTGAGGTTGGAGCCTCCTGTATGTTGGTGCTTACAGAAAATCAGTGGTGAGAGGGAGTTGGAGCTTGCCTTTACATCACAACAATAATAAGATGTGGTTTTCTCCCTTTTGTAGAAATTTGATAACTGATATGTTATACACCGAGATTCTCCTAATCGCACACTATTTTAACTTCATGCACAATACAAAATCTCTTCTACAATTGATCATTAATTGTGGAAATAAAAACAATCGCATGCGCACATTAAAACCATAAAAAATCACACATATGAACACAATATTTTATGGGAAAGCTTAAAGCTGAAAACCCCCAACTATCTATATATTATATTTCATAGAGATCATGTAAAAATCATCATACAAAGCTCCTCACAAGCTCTTAGTACAATCTCCAATTGCTACACACTAATCAAGCTAGATCTAGCAAATCACATGATCCAATCTCTGCCACCTAATAGCCTACCTCTACTGCACAATCCCTTCTAAAGAATGGCTCATAATTAACTTCAAACCACCTGGCTTGTACGGCGCAATCCTCATTGGCATCTCCATCAATGTGTGGTGCAAACTCATGCACCAGTATAGTCACAAATGATAGTCACACTGCTCTTTCACCTACCTCTTCACTAGTCTCCACTCAAACTGTCCATGCACTAAAGTTAACTGATGTATTATTTAGTTGATTAATGAGTTTATAATTAGTGAATTAATTAGTAATTAATTTACACCACTCTCACTAGTGTATCAATCAGTTAGACAAGATACAACTAGCTCAACTATGTTTAACTCAGTTAAACTGAACACAACTGCATTAACTTCCTCAATCAACTGCACCAAAATCTCTCACATGAGTTCTAACTAAAGTATCCATGCAATGTCTCCACTTAACCCTCAGTAATAGCGTAATTCCTTCTGTCAGCTCCTGTGCCACATCTGTGCACATAACTGAAGTGCTCCAAGAGAATAAGATAATGTTTATAGTCCAAATATTA
This sequence comes from Pinus albicaulis, assembly GCA_034641835.2. Taxonomy (NCBI): domain Eukaryota; kingdom Viridiplantae; phylum Streptophyta; class Pinopsida; order Pinales; family Pinaceae; genus Pinus; species Pinus albicaulis. The sequence continues at coordinate 1,136,358,247 of CM076574.1, forward strand.
TTAAGAGATAGCAATATTCGACATATCTATTTTTAGACTAGCAATCTAAAAATAGATTCTTCCCAATATGTCTAAAAATATAATTCCGTATATTTTTCCAACTTGACCAACCATCCACAAATAGCATCGTGCAACTCATAGAATATGATCGACATGTAGAAAAATAGACATAGTCTAAAAATAGACTTTGCGCCAAAAATAGCCTGTGGGCCCAACTACTGAAGGTGACTTCTTTCCACTAAGCTCATCATCTTGTTGCAATCTCAACACTCCCTCTCAACAAGATAAGGATTATCTCCCACCCCTCTCTTGCCTCTGTGGTATTCGAATTTGCTCCTAGTGAGTGCCTTCGTCAAGATATCAGCATCCTGATCCTCCGTGGGAATGTATGAAAGTAACATGATCTTCCGCTGCACACAATCTCTGATATGATGATACCGGATGTTAACGTGTTTAGATCTATCATGAAATACTCGATTAACTGAGAGTTTGATGCAACTCTGATTATCACAATATATCATAGTAGGATCTAAGTGTGGACCGAACAACCCGACCAGGATCTTCCTCATCCATATAGCCTCGCATGCAGCCAAACTCGCTACCATATACTCGGCCTCTACTAAACTGAGTGTCACGGATCTCTACTTCCTAATGTACCAAGAAACTGCTGTCGACCTGATACTGAAAATCCCTCCAGATGTGCTCTTTCTGTCCGTTGGGCTCCCTGCCCAATGTACATCCGTGAAGCCACACAGCTTCACCTCATTTGACTGTTTGTACCATAATCCATATCCTGATGTGCCTCTGAGATATCTCAATACATGCTTGCCTTCCTTCCAAAAGAGCTTGGTAGGCTTAACCATAGCTTGTGAAAGCTGGTTAACAGCATAGCATATGTCGGGTCGTGTATTAACCAGATACATAAGCGACCCCACCAACTGTCGATAAACAGTGGCATCCACTACTTCTGCTGAAGTAGCATCCTCCTTCCTCCAACCACCAGGAAGAGGAGTATCAACAGGCTTGCAGCCATGCATGTTTAACTTCTCCAGTATCTGCTGGGCATACTTTCCTTGAGAAAAAAACAGTCCATCACTACGCTGCCAAATTTACAATCCCAGGAAATAATGAAGGAGGCCCAAGTCCTTCATCTCAAACTCCTTTGCAAGATCAGCCTTTCATGAGTGTATCAGTAGTTCATCACCTGTCGAAATCAAATCATCTACATAAAGTACAATGATCAGCAACTTACCCTCCGCCACAATCTGGTATAGGTTCAGATCCGCCTCACTCTTGGATAATCCAAGTCCAATGAAATAACTATCTATCCATTTTTACCAAGCACGAGGTGCTTGTTTCAACCCATATAGTGCTCTCTTGAGCCTACACACATGCGACTCGCTGCTGAAGATTTCGAAACCTTCAGGCTGCTCTATGTACACCTCCTCCTCAATCACCCTATTGAGGAACGCAGTCTTCACATCCATCTGATGAATGTGGTACCCCATCTGCGCTGAGAGAGAAAGAATCGTCCGTATGGAATAATACCTTGCGATAGGTGCAAAGGTTTCCTCATAATCGATCCCCTCAATCTGTGAGAAGCCTCAGGCGAAAAATATTGCCTTGTACTTCTCCACACTCCCATCAGCTACTTGCTTCACTTTGTAGATCCATCTCGAACCTACCACTGATTTCCCTTCCGGCCTTGGGACAATCTCCCATGCATTTTTTCTGACAATCGAATCATACTCTTCCACCATGGCATCTACGCATGTGAGATCCACCACAGCTTCCTCGAAAGAGGATGGCTCCATCACGATACACTTTCTCATAAGAGCCATGTATCCAGTATACCGGTCAGGTGACTGTCTCTATCTGCGCTGTGATGTAGGTGCTCCCACAATTCTCTCTGCATCTTGAGCCAGTCGCTCAGCTTCTGTAGTGCGCTTTCGCCCTCTGATGGTTGGCGCTGTATGAGTGGTCTCTTCCACTCCATAAACCTCCTCTTGTGGCTGATCCACATCCTTAGGAGCTAATAGCTCCTCATCTTCATGCAAGTGTGGCTCCCTCTCAAGCAAACACTTCATGGCTTTATCCTCATGAAATTTGATATCCCGTCGCAGAATAGTCTTGCGACTGTCTGGAAAATACACAAGATAGTTGTGGGGTGTATCAGTGTACCCCACAAATATCCAAACCTCTGCAGTCGGCTCCAGCTTCTTCCTGGCATCCTTCATCACATGAATGTAAACACGTGAACCAAAAATCCTCAAATGGGAAATATCAGGCCTCTTACCAGAAAACGCCTCCTCAGGTGTACTCATGGCAAGTATCTTGTGAGGACAATGGTTTTGCACATAAACCGCAGTATTGCATGCCTCAACCCACAAGTGTATGGGAAAGCCCTGATCATGCAACATTGCCTGTGCAGCACCCACGATAGTTCTATTCTTTCGCTCCGCAATCCCATTCTGCTGTGGGTTATGAGGTGCTATGAGCTCTCTTTGAATTCCTTTTGCGCTGCAAAAGTCCTTGAACTCGCCAGAGATGAATTCACCACCATTGTCACTCCTAAGAGCCTTCACCTGCTTCCTTGATTCTTTCTCAACCAGTGCCTTGAACTCACAGAACTTTGAGTATGTCTCGCTCTTCTTCTGCATGAAGAAGATCCAACACTTACAAGAAAAATCATCAACAAATATCACATAGTACCTGTGCTTTGCTGTCGAAGCTACTGAGAAAGGTCCACACACATCTGTGTGAATTCTCTCAAGGATCTTCGTGGCGCGACTATCCTTCTCATGAAAGGTGGCTTTCACAAATTTTCCCAAAGAACATCCCTTGCACTGATCTGACTGCGCAAGTGTACCTTTGGGAAGCCCGGTAGAAATCTCCTGCAAAATTTTCAAAGTTTCATGGTGAAGGTGGCCCAATCTCCTGTGCCACAGCTCGCCATCATCCCGGCTCACCACTCCTTCTGCCTTTCCTGCCATTACTGCGTAGCCATCTACCTGCAACTGATAAAGGTTCTTAACTCGAACCCCTATCCTTTGGGTTTCACCGGTTGCCTTACTACGCAGGAAAGCCTTTCCCTCGCTAAAGACAACATCATATCCCTTGTCTTCTAACATGGCCACCAAGATCAAATTCCTCTTCAATCCTAGAAAATGCATCACTTCCTTCAATACGAAGGGTTTACCAGAGTCCCTCTCAAAGGAAATGGTACCGATACCCATCGCACTGTATCTACCATCATCGCCCATCTCGATGTGCACTCCAATATCTTTCTCATCCAGATCAGTAAAAAAATATTTTTCTCCGGTCATATGCAAAGATGCACCACTGTCAAGAAACCACACTGAACCCATCACACTTGAGGCCAAGCATGCGATCAGAGAAAAATCCAGCTCAAACTGCGAGGCTAAGGCCTCTCTAGCTGCAGATTCAGCAGCCTACTTATTTTTCTTCTTCTGTGGACAATTAGTGGCGTAATGTCCATGTTGGTGACAGTGAAAGCACTTCACCTTGGACATGTCCTGCTTCTTGCCTTTTGCACCGGATTGAGAAGCATTCTTCTTTCTCTTCCCCTTCCTTGCTTTGGCAGCCAAAGCGAAATTTTTTTCATCCAAGTTCTTTGATGAAGATTCATCCCTGCTACTTCGCCTTATCTCCTCTTGCACAAGATTCAACCAAAGTCGCTCCCATCCTAGCAATTTCTCCATGTCGCCTTTCTCCATTTTTATGTTCCTGAGTTTATCCTTGAGCGCCAACTTCCTCTGGCCACTCTTGATTTGAAATAAATTTGTCAAAGCATTCCACATCAAGAATGGAGAAGATTTATCATGAAGGTTGGACACTATGTGAACCTTCACACCTTCCAACAGAATCCTTCAACACTTTGCTATCTTCTTTTGCCATGCGTCAAGTACGACAGCATCGCTAGAAGCAGGTTTTGGAATTTTTGCATCTATGAACTCCTTCAACCCATTGTCATCCATCACTGCCTCCATCCTATCCTTCCATGCAATATAATTCAAGCTGCCCTCAAGGACACACTCCAATCGCAATCCGTTGAAAGACATCTCAACCTCGACACCAAGAAAACACTACTGCAAATTCGAATTCCACCAGCTCAAAACTCAACTGCTTCAATGTTTTGCAATTGCTCCAATGATCAATATTGCTTTGATACCATGTAGAAATTTGATAACTGATATTTTATACACTGAGACTCTCCTAATCACACACTATTTTAACTTCATGCACAATACAAAATCTCTTCTACCATTGGTCATTAATTGTGGAAATAAAAACAATCGCATGCGCACATTAAAACCATAAACAATCACACATATGAAAACCGTATTTTATGGGAAATATTAAAGCTAAAAACCTCCAACTATATGTATATTATATTTCATAGATATCATGTAACAATCATCATACAAATCTCCTCACAATCTCTCAGTACAATCTCCAATTGCTACACACTAATCAAGCTAGATCTAGCAAATCACATGCTCCAATCTCTACCACCTGATAGCCTGCCTCTACTGCGCAATCCCTACTGAAGAATGGCTCATAATTAACTTCGAACCACCTGGCTTGTACTGTGCAATCCTCATTGGCATCTCCATCAATGTGTGGTGCAAACTCATGCACCAGTATAGTCACAACTGATAGTCACACTGCTCTTTCACCTACCTCTTCACTGGTCTCCACTGAAAATGTCCATGCACTGAAGTTAATTGATGTATTATTTAGTTGATTAATGAGTTTATAGTTAGTGAATTAATTAATAATTAATTCACACCACTCTCACTAGTGTATCAATCAGTTAGACTAGATACAACTAGCTCAACTATGTTTAACTCAGTTAAACTGAACACAACTCCATTAACTTCCTCAATAAACTCCACCAAACTCTCTCACATGAGTTCTAACTGTAGTATCCATGAAATAGCTCCACTTAACCCTCAGGAGTAGCGTAATTCCTTCTGTCAGCTCCTGTGCCACATCTGTGCACTTAACTGAAGTGCTCCAAGAGAATAAGATAATGTTTATAGTCCAAATATTATTAAGAGCTAATAATATTCGACATATCTATTTTTAGACTGGCAATCTAAAAATAGATTATGCATATAAGTCCATATATTTTTCCAACTTGACCAACCATCCACAAATAACATCCTGCAACTCATAGAATATGATCGACATGTCTAAAAATAGAGTTTGCGCAAAAATAGCCTGCGGGCCCACTTAGTGAAGGTGACTTCTTTCCACTAAGCTCATCATCTTGTTGCAATCTCAACACCTTTATGGGTTTCCACGTATATCTGTTGTCTCTGTGTGTGATGTCTATGTGTTGATATGGTTATTCAGTCTACTTAATACTTAATGCTCTGTCATAATTCTGCTGTTACATTATCTTAACATTTCTACACATAAGTTTATTTCCATATAAAATTGATCATGAAAGATAAAATGTAAATAAGTTTAATTGAAATTTTTTTTATAGATTCTTAAAGGTGATAAACTGATTCACCCCCCCTCTCAGTTTATCTAAGGTTTCAACAATCGGTATCAGAGTTGGTTCCTTTTTGTAGCAGTTTAACAACTGAAAGGATATCCTAGGTTCTTGGGATGGCTATTCAAGAAGGATCCTCAATGAACAAAGCCCCTTTTTTTCACTGGTGCAAATTATGCCTTCTATAAAATCAGAAGGAGAACATACATATTTTCCTTAGGGATAGAAGTTTGGGCTGCTATGGAATTTGGATATGACTCTAAGGAAAATGTCTGAGAGAAAGAAGCCAAACAAGATTTTGTGGCCAATGCAAAGGCAATGAATGAAATCTTGAATGGACTGTGTGAGGCAGAATTCATCAAATTAATGCATAGCAAAAATGCCAAAGAAATGTGGGAAACACTAGAAAATATTTATGAGGGAGACAAAAAGATGAAGACAACTAAACTTCAAGTCTATAGAGCCGAGTTTGAAAATTTAAAGATGAATGATGATGAAGATATCGCTAGTTTCTTTTTAAGGGTTGCATAAATTGTCAATAATATGAAAGCACTAGGTGAGACCATGCAAGAATGTGTAATTTTTCAAAAGATCCTAAGATATTTTCCATCTAGTTTTAACCCCAAGGTTTCTGCCATAGAAGAAACAACAGATTGGGAAAGGTTGACCATGAACCAGTTGCTTGGAAAAATAACAGCCTATGAGATGAGACTGCCACAGAGAAAGTCAAATGTAAGGGAGGCATCCTTTAAGGCAAAGAAGAAGAAATAAGAAAAAGAAGATATAGGCTTTTGTTCTGATGAAGAAGAGGCCAAATTTATCAGGAAGTTGGATAAAGGCTGAGGTAAGTATAAAGGTAAAATTCCATTTAAATGCTTCAATTTTGGAAGAGTTGGACACTATGCTTCTAAGTGTCCTTATAAGAAAACAAAGAATCAGGCTCAGGAATCAGAGAATACTATATCTAAGAACTGGCAGAAAGGGAAGAGATTCAATATAAAATCTTTCTATGCGCAGTAAGACAGCAGTGCATCAGAAGACTGAGATGAATTCTCAAGTAAAGAAGGAACATCAGAATTTGTTTTGATGGATATAGAAGAGCTGGAAGAATTTCTTCTAGAAGATGAGGAAGAAGGAGAAGTGGACCTTGAAGGGGAGCTAAGAAGTGCCTTGGAGGAAATTTAAAGACTAAAACTGAAGTGCAAAAAATAGAAAGACATCCTTCTAAAATGTGTAAGAGGGGAAAAAAATTCAGAAGCCCTCATTCAATTGAAAGTAGAGCTTGAAGAAGCCAAGAAGGTAGAGTATATTATACTTAAGCAGATCAAGGAAAAAACTCAGGAACAAGAGAAGTTGGAAGAAGAAGTAGTTTGCTTAAGGAAGAAAATAGAAAATGCCCAGAGGAAAATAGATACTTCTCAAATAACAAGCTCTGGTAAGTTAAATGAGATTCTTGATGCTCAAATATCTCTTCTGATAAAAAATGGAATAAGCTATGTAGGAGAATCAAGCAAAGGCAAAGAAAAAGAAAAAAAAAGTATTATTTTTGTAAAAGAAGATGAGAATATCTAGGAAGCTTAGAATATTTCAAAGGAAGAAGAATCTTGCAATAAAGCAGATAAAAAACAGGAGGAAGCTCAAATGACAAAGTATGAAGTAAATAAATTGTCAACTGAAAAAAAATCGTATACTCCTGAATATGTCAAATTTGGAAATCATCAAAGGAGATTTTTTCCTCCTATGAAAAATGCCACTTGTTATGCCTGCCACAAATTGGGGCACATTCCTGCATATTGTCATACAAGAAAAATAAATACAAACCAGCAAAGGTTGCAAACAGTAAAAAGTTTTACTCAAGAAGGAGGATGGAGAAGACAACCTTTTGTCAGGTATGCAAATTGTTTTTATGGATACTGTTTTTATTGTAATGAATTTGGCCATAAAATCATAGAATGCAGGAAATATGGACAAATACTGTTGTTCAAAACCTTGAGGAGGTTTATGAATCATGGAGATTTTATTCCTACTTATAATTCTACTAAAGATATATCCAAATGTTGTGTATGCAACAAAAGTGGACATATGTCTTCCAAATGTCCTCTAAGAGAATATGGTTCATCATCTCAAAAAAGGTACCAAACAAGAGGATGCTTGCAGTGGAAAAAGAAAGTGAATAAATGTGACTTGGCCCTAATAGCCCAAGATCTAAAAAGCCAATGGTATTTGGACAGCGGTTGCTCAAAGAATATGTTAGGAGATAGAAGCAAGTTTATAACCTTTGATGAAAATAAATCTGGAAATGTTACTTTTGGCAATGATAAAGTAGGAAAAATCAAAGGAAGAGGCTCAATCAGTCTGGACAATGGTAGAGGAAAATCCCAGGATGTACTATTTGTGGATGGACTGAAAGCAAATCTATTGAGTGTTAGTGAAATGTGTGATAAAGGCTATGAAGTTCTTTTATAGAAAAAGACTGTGAAGTAAGATCAAGCACCATTAGAAAAACCCTGATCAAAGGTGTTCGAACAGAAAGCAATGTCTATGTAGTAAAAGAAGAAAATGAAGCATGTCACCTTAGAAAATTTTAGGAGTCTTGGTTATTGCATAGGAGATTGGGACACCTAAAATTTGATGATATCATGAGTTTAAGCAAAAATAATGCAGTTAGAGATATGCTAGCCATAAAGAAGCCTTCAAATACAATATGTAAATCCTGTTAGCTAGGTAAGCAGACCCATACATCCTTCAAAACCAAGGAGAAGTTATCTACAAGCAGACCTCTTAAACTTGTTCACATGGATCTGTGTGGGCCTTCGAGAACTAAAACACCAGGCGGAGAATCCTATTTCATGCTAATAATAGATTATTTTTCCATAATGACATGGGTTTCATTTCTCAAGAAAAAATCGGAAGCACTTGAGAAATTTAAAATATTCAAGGCTTTGGCAGAAAATCAAATAGAATGCAAGCTAAAGTGCATCAGATCAGACAGAGGGGGTGAATTTACTGGTTATGATTTTGCAGATCTGTGCAATGAGCATGGGATAAAGCAACAGTTCACAATTGAAGGAACACCTCAGCAAAATGGAGTGGCAGAGAGACAAAACATGTATGTACAACAGATTGCCAGAGCCATGATGTAAGAAAGTAACATTCCTCAAACCTTTTGGGAAGAAGAAGTACACACAACTGTGCATATCCTAAACAAAGCTCATTTAAGACCGAATAATGACAAAACTCCTTATGAATTATGGCATGGTAAACCAGCATCAATCAAGCATTTTAGAGTTTTTGGAAGTAAGTGTTCTATAAAAGATAATGATGAAAATCTGGGAAAGTTTGATGCAAGAGCAGATGAAGGAATATTCTTAGGATATGCATCCAAGAGTAAAGGTTACAGGTGCTACAACAAAATAATTCACAAAATTGTAGAAAGTATTGATGTAAGATTTGATGAAGAACTATCAGATAAGATAAGAAGTACAGATTGCAGCGATCCTCTAGAAGCTCATGAAGAAGAGAATCAAGATGATGATTAAATAAACAAGCCAACCGAAGATACAGACCTGAGATCAAAAAGCTCCTCAAGATACACTCAGAAGAACCATCCAGAAGATCAAATTATTGGGGATAAGAGTGTAGGTGTACAGACATGAAGACAACGAACTGAACAGACTGAAGAGGTATACCTAGCAATGTTGTCACAAATAGAGCCAAAGAAGTTTGAAGAAGCCAGCAAAGATAAACATTGGGTGAATGCCATGAATGAAGAATTGGACCAAATTGAGAAGAACAACACTTGGGAACTAGTTTCGAGACCCAGTGAGAAAAATGTCATTGGCTCAAAATGGGTATTCAAAAATAAGATGAATGAACAAGGATAGGTAATCAGAAATAAAGCTATACTTGTGTGAAAAGGATATTCACAGGTTGAAGGACTTGATTATGATGAAACATTTGCCCCTGTAGCTAGAATGGAAGCTATCAGACTATTTTTAGCTTTTGCTTGCTATCATGACTTCAAGGTATACCAAATGGATGTGAAGTCTCCCTTCCTGAATGGAGATTTAGAGGAAGAAGTCTACATGGAGCAACCAGAAGGGTTCTCTTTAACAGATAATGTAGACTATGTTTGCAGATTAAATAAATCATTATATGGGCTGAAACAAGAGCCTCCTCGAGCATGGTATTCAAGGCTGGACAAATACTTCCAAAAACAAGGGTTCAAGAAAGGAGGAGTAGAAAAAAACTTGTACATAAAAGAAAATGAAGATGAACTTATTATTGTAGTAGTGTATGTAGATGATATCATGTTTGGAAGCACAAAAGATGAGTTAACAAAAGGATTTGTTGAAGAGATGAAATTAGAGTTTGAAATTTCTATGATTGGAGAGCTTACTTTCTATCTAGGACTACAAATTCAACAAAAGAGCACAGACACATTTGTCTCACAACATAAATACCTAAAAGAGATGCTAAAAATATTCAAAATGGAAGACTGCAAACCTATGTCAACTCCCATGACTACTGGATGCAAGCTTTGTGCAGATGATGGAACAACCGATGTAGATCAAAAACTTTATAGATCCATGATTGGAAGTCTGTTATACCTAATAGCTTCTAGACCAGACATTGTGTTGGCTGTAGGACTTATGGCAAGATATCAAGTAGCACCAAAACAAAATCACTTACTAGCAATTAAAATAATATTCAGATATCTACAAGGAACTACACATTATGGGCTATGGTATCCAAGAGGCAAAAAATTCATTTTGACAGCATATACAGATGCAGATTGGGCCAGCTATGCTAATGACAGGAAAAGCACAAGTGGAGGTGCATTCTATTTAGGAGAGAGTCTGGTGGCATGGCTAAGCAAGAAACAAACATCTATTTCTCTATCTACAGCAGAAGCGGAATACATAGCAGCAACAACATGTTGCACACAAGTCATGTGGATGAAACAAACCCTCCAAGACATGAAGGTAAGCATTGATGAACCTATCTCTATCAAATGTGATAATACTAGTGCCATAAGCATATCAAAAAATCTTGTTCTTCATTCAAAAACTAAACATATTCCAATCAAGTATCATTTTCTCAGAGAACAAGTAGCTCAAAAAGTAGTAAAGTTGGAATATGTGCCAACAAAAGAACAAACATCAGATATATTTACAAAACCTCTTGATAGAGAATGATTTGAATATCTAAGAGATAGACTAGGGGTAGTGTCTGTAGATGCTACTCTCTGATATAAAGAGAAAGCAATGTTTCAGGGGGAGAATAGAAGAGAAAACATCAGATCCTAAAGATCAAAATATCAGCCCTTTGCCATTGATGTCAAAGGGGGAGGAAAGCTACTATAAGCAGAGAATAGCTATAAACAGGCAGTAATTTTACTACCATCAATGCCAAAGGGGGAGACCATTAGAAATGTTTTCATTGATGGTAAAGGGTAGTAGAAGTGGCAAAGGATAGCAGCAGTGGCAAAGGATAGCAGTAGAGGCAAAGTAGAATATAGTGATAGGATATGCAGGAGTATGAGGAGAACAGAGTGAGAAAGAGGCAAAATTGGGTTACATTGACAGGATGTGTAGACAGGAAGCATGAGGAGCATATTTAAACTACTGCAGAAGACTATACATATAGAGCATGAAAGGACATGTTTTTACATTTGGCAGAGCAACAGACTGCACATACAGGAAATATAGTAAGGGTTTCGAAGAATTCGAAATACACACCTGGAATGTGCATTGAGTTTTTTGATAGAACTGTTGGTTTAGCATGCGGAAGCACAAAGAGTGTAATATAATGTGTATAATAAACCTTTGAAAGGTCAAGACGGAACCCTGAGGATAAGAGGTATAACCGAGCTTCGAGCAGTGAACACCTAATGGAGTTTGGGGTCAAATCTTATGGTAGCGTCGTATTAAAGTAAGAATGAAACATGGGTTTTTATGTTAAGGCAGAAATAAGAAGGAAAATATTTGAACGGAGTATATATATCTTTGTATATAACGAAGGCGCGAAGGATTTGGAGCGGAACCATGAGTGGAAGAAGTGAACCTCTGTCTAGGTAATAAACCCATGCATTATAATATGTAGAAGTGCTATGTTGAAGTGTTGACGGAATAAAAGTTTAATATATGAAAGGAGTGAATGAATCCGTGGAAAATAGGTGGAGGCGAAACCTTGAACGAAGGTGGAAGTATGAAGGAAGGGAACCTCGAGCGAAACTGAATGGAACCAGGAGGTATGAATAGTAATGGCAGTTTCTAGAGAGAAAACTGTGTGTTTCACCTTAATTTGAAATGGTAAGCTGAATTTGAGTTTTGAACACAATGTATGTCTTTAGTCTACATGTGGCCATGAGTGGTTTACGAAAACCATTTATTTTGTGCGATGTTGGAGGATTAACCCTCGTGCTGTTTGGTTGTGCGATATGCATTTCAATCCACTGGATCATTGGTGTTGATGCGACGGCGCCCCAGTTGTTGGATATAAGTGGGAGGTTAATGCTGGGCCCCATCTCCATCACGTGAGTTAAGAATTAAACCCCGAGCACTTTCAAAGCGCGACTACCGTTGGATTATTATATGATGGTGCAATAGCATTATAGCTGTTGGATGCACGAAGGGTAACAAGATACAAAGAGCTCGAAATTGTGGGCCCGAATATATTGAGGTTTATTACAAAGTTGAGATATTCACTGATGCATTCATAAAGCAGGGTTCAATATGGCTAATTGACCACTGGATTCAAATTATAAAACCAGAGTTATACGCCGAGTCTTATATATGTAGATTGAAACAAAAAAGTAGTGGGCCCGACTGTATGGGTGTGTGGAAAGTTTGGGGAAGATTGATTAAAGGAGTAATATTTGTCAAAGTATATATATATATATATATATATATATAATGTTATGATAAAGTCGAACCTCACATATGAGTTATATTGTAGATGCGAAAGATAAACCTTGAGCATAGAATATTTTTGGGTTATGAAGCAGAGTATTGGAGTCATATATGAATTTGTATTTAAAACAAGGTTGACATGTGGGCCCAAATCTTTCAGAGGTTAGTTGGTTTTTCATTAATATAAAACCCATGGTTTATTAAAAAGGCTATAAAACATTTTATTGGCGAGCAGATATTTGTTTTATGGGAATGAAAAATCCAGATTGTATATTTAATGAGTCAAAGAATTTCTTTTCAATACGAAACCATTGCATCTTTGATGGTTGAGGTCTTATTTCATGATAAAGATTGTGAGTACAGATATATTCATTTTTCTAAAAAATGTTTTATAATAACGTCGAGAGTTATTTTATGTTCGATTAAAAGACAGTTGTATGGGTAGCAGTTATACAACTACAATGAACAGGGAAAATGAATATAGTGAAACGAAAAAGAGAGGTGTGGCTATTGATGAAAAGAGAGAGAAAAACAGAGAGAGAGTAGTGTTGTTGTTGAAATGATTTGAAATTTAAACTGTAATCGAATGAAATTTTTTTAACTATTTGTGATGTAATTGGCAAGTCTCCGGAGAAAGATAAAATCCCACTGTAAAGTTGAAATGGATACATTTTTCTGAGTAAATTGATAAAAAAGGAAGAGAATACATAATTGAAGAAAAAGAGACAATCAGACAGATGTGAATATTGGAGAAAAAAAAAATGTACAGAATAGAGCTAATATCCAAGGTAAATCAGCAAGTGTTTCTTTTATGAAAAAGAGGGAGTTGAAGCTTCCTTGCAAGTTGTAGCTTGTAGAATTTGAGGTTGGAGCCTCCTGTAGGTTGGTGCTTACAAAAAATCAGTGGTGAGAGGGAGTTGGAGCTTGCCTTTACATCACAACAATAATAAGATGTGTTTTTTTCCCTTTATGGGTTTCCACGTATATTTGTTGTCTCTATGTGTGATTTATATGTGTTGATATGGTTATTCAGTCTACTTAATAGTTACTCCTCTGTCATAATTATGTTGTTGTTACATTATCTTAACATTTGTACACATATAATTTTATTTCCATATAAAATTGATCGTGAAAGATAAATTGTAAATAAGTTTAATTGAAAAAGTTTTTATAGATTCTTGAAGATGAAAAAGTAATTCACCCCCCTCTCAATTTATCTAAGGTTTCAACAACCCTAACCTATTCTAAGAGTCCCTTGGCTTCCTTTGTAGCCTGAATGATAGATGATTTCAGACAAGCCACTTCTGCAAATTATTTTCTTAATATCAGTTGCATACTGGGAAGCGGTATCTGGTAGCATGCTCTGAGTGGTAGTAAAACTTCATTTTAGGGTGAAAATGCGAAGATGGGTAACACTTTTTTGAGTTCGGGTGGAAAATTTTTTTCCTCCATAGTTCGGCCGAACAATTCAGGAATTTGGCCAAAATTCGTTTTCCATTTACATTGACAGCATACTGACAAAAATGGAAAACAGATTTTTCGCCTCAGTTTGGAAAACTAGAAAACAAAATTTGGCCGAACAAAAATTTCGGCCAAACTTTTAGTTCAGTCGAGCTAGTATTTTATAAATATATCGCCTGCAACCTGTTCTGGGTTTCTGTTCACATTTATCGTGCGCTCATTTCTGTCCCATTGATTCTCGCATTCTCATTTCTGTCCAGTTGATTCTCGCGCGCTCAATTCTATCCCGATGATTCTCGCGCACTCATATCTTTCCCACTAATTCGCTATTGTCTCGCGTGTTGAGTTTTGTCCCATTGATTTTCTGTTGTCCCGCGTGCTCATTTTGTCCCACTGATTTGCTGTTGTCCTGCATGCTCATTTCCGTCCCATTGATTCGCTGTTGTCCGCATGAATTAAGCTCATTTGCTGTTGCGCCACGGGAGTTTTGTTGATTTGCACCACAATGAGGAGGTAAGATATTCAAAATTTTAAATTTCTGTAATTTTTTTCTTGTTGTTTTTTTAATTTGGTTTTAATCTGATTTTTTTGTTGCAGAAGTCTTCCACGAGGTATTTAGGGATAGTTGTCTTCAGCGTCTTCAGGGATCGTTGTCTTCAGCATCTTCAGCGTCCTCTGCTGCAACTTTCTAGGTATGTTTAACATTTTCCCTCTTATCCTGTAGGGAATTTATGCAAAAGAGAAATCATTTTATGAATGAGAGAGGCCCAGTAAGGAACATGCAAAGAACCAATGAACCAATCTAACTGTATACACTTTTTTGGCTCTCTAGTTTTTGGAAATGTGTTGATAAGACTATTAATTACTACAGCTTTGTAATAGAGTTTAATAAGGAGAAGACTATCAATTACTACAAATTTGTAATAGAGTTTAATAAGGATAAGACTGTCTATTACTACTATCTCTTTAAACTATATACGCTTTTTTGGATCTCTGCTAAATAACCAATGCAATTAGTTAATGGATGGGATTTTTTCATTTGTGTTATTACATATAGAATATGAAACCTGATTTACATTCCTCATGTATATTATACTATGCTACCCCATCCCGTATACTACTCTTCCTCCCTTTATCACAACTACTTCTATCGTAACACTTAGTTTGGGCTCTACTGGTGTTTACCTTTTCCACCCTTACCTTGAGAAAACAGTAAAGATAACTCCTACAGCTGCCCACTTGCCCCTGTCTATCTATCACTCAGTAGTGTATCCACCTGTGCCGGCAATGCTACCACATGTCCTTGTAATGTAGCTATCTCACCCCTAGCACTATCCAAATGGGCCCTCCACTGAAGATCTCTCACTAAATATCTCTGGCGCATGAGGCGAGTCTTAAAAGAAAAGCCACTCCAGTAGGCACCAAGGCCCCGGGCATCCTCAAGCCTCAATCCCGCAAGGAATGTTTTTTTTTTTATAGTATTATTGACTTTGTGAGTTACCACAAGCGGCTAAGACCGGTCACGCTTTGGAAATGTGTTGATAAGATTGTCAATTACTACAACTTTGCAATAGAGTTTAATAAGGATAAGACTGTCAATTACTACAAATTTGTAATAGAGTTTAATAAGGATAAGACTGTCTATTACTGCTATCTCTTTAAATTGTCTTTTCTTTTTTTGGCTCTCTCCTTTTTTTGGTTCTCTGCCTTATGTAAAATGACTCATTCCATATTATTTATAGATAAAGTGTCATTTAAATACAATTTTTATCATAATGTGCAGTGACTCATTCCATATTCATTTTTAGATTCAGGAGCAGCTAATTTATCATAATGTACAAGGACTCATTCCATATTCATTTTTAGATTCAGGAGGAGCTTTTGAGAATGTTATGATAATGCCAATAAAGAATGAGCTAGAATCATCTTCAACATCTATTAATTAGATATGAAAATTTATAATACTACTTTGTACATTTGAGAATATTTTGGAACATGTTTATATAAATTGTATATACATATGTACTTTTTTTTTCATAAATATTTTCATTAAAAAATGAACCCTTTAAATGATGAACCTAGGTAATGTTGCTTCTTCATGAATAAGACTAATTGATCTTTCAATTTGAATTTGATGATGGTACTTTTTTATGCTTCTTGACTACTTCAAATTATTGACACAATCATATGCTTCTTGTTACTCTTTTTATTTCTTCCTTATATTTTATTCTCCCCCTTAGATATTGTGTACTCTCCCACATAGATATTGCACTCAATTTCATAGGCTCTTCTTTTGAATTCAAATAAGTGACAATAATTTACAAGACCTATCCCTAATTTTTTTCTCACATATTCAAAGGATTCTCTAACAAGATAATTTACAAGAACAAGAACAAGATCTTCACTAGTTTCTCAAAGATTTGTTGTGTGAGGAAGTGGTACTTTATGATGATATGTTTAGTGATTGAAGGAAGTAGAATATTTTATTTTTGAAATTATTTTTACACTTGTATTGAAACACTTAATAGATATATAGGTTCACTAAAATTTACCTTAATATCTTGTAGAGCCCATTTCATCCAAAACACTCAAAAATAAGTAACTACTATGTATTACACTTCTACTCTAGATAGAGAAAGTAATGACTCTTTATTGCTTAACCATTAAACCAAAGAGTCTTCCTAAATAGAATTATACATTTTCCACTTGTACTTTTCATGTCATCCACACAAGCCTAGTTGAATCTCTATATGTTGTCAATGTAAATTTCTCACCTTTTGGGTACTATAGTCCATTGTTTGTAGTCTCTTTCAAGTATATTAATATATGTTTGTTGGTAATAGATGAATTTATCACCTTTTGGGTACTATATTCTATTGTTTGTAGTCTCTTTCAAGTATCTTAATATTTGTTTGTTGGTAATAGATGACTCTGTTTAGTTGTTGATTGAAATATTCCAACCAATATAAATTCCAAAATTATATCTAGTCTTTAAACCATGTTATGTATATCAGGCTTCCTATCATATATATGTGAAGGTTATGATCAATATCACGTCATTCATCATCCGTCATCTTCACATAACTTGCATCCAATTGATATGGAGATTCACTTAGGTCATTCATCATCCATCATCTGCACATAACTTGAATTCCAAAATTATATCTAGTCTAAACCTTGTTATGTATATCAAGCTTCCTATCATATATATGTAAAGGTTATGATCAACATCACCTCATTCATCATCCATCATATGCACATAACTTGCATCCAATTGATATGGATATTCGCTTAGGTCATTCATCATCCATCATTTGCACATAACTTCCATGTTATGCGCATCCAATTGATATTCAACATGTATATAGTATTTAGAAGCAAAAGGTAATTTGATACAAATTAAACATAGGTTTTAACAAATTATATAGTTTTTCAATTTCATATCCATGGTCTCAAACAGTGAGAGAGAAAAAACCTTTTATATTGAACATGTAAAACACAAATTAGCCATAAAATTTTCCCATCGAAACCAAAAGTGTTATGATATAAAACATAGGTTTTAACCTAATCTAGTAAATACCCCTACATTCAATTTCTAGAATAGATCTAGTTAGAAGTTTTTCATTTTCATATCGATGGTAGTTCTATAGACAGAGTCTGTAAAGGGCCACGTAGCCTCTGGATCTCATCTTTTATGAAAGGTGACATATCTAGTAAATGCCACTGCAGTCAATCTCTAGAATACATCTAAATGCCACTATAGTCACATGTATCTAGTATTTAGAAAAAAAAGTAATTTGATACAAAACATAGGTTTTAACCAAGCATATAGTTTTTCATTTTCATATCCATGGTCTCAAAAAATGAGAGAGAAAAAACCTTTTATATTCAATGTATGTACGAAACAAATTAGCCATATCTCTAGAATAGATCTAAATATAAGTTTTTCATTTTCATATCCATGGTCTCAAACAATGAGAGAGAAAAAAACCTTTTATATTCAACATGTAAAACAAAAATTAGCCATCAAAGTTTCCCATTGAAACCATAAGTGATTTGATACAAAACATAGGTTTTAACCTAAGAGTAAATGCCCCTACAAGTCAATCAATCTCTTGAATAGTTATAAATATAGAATTTTTTCATTTTCATATCCATGGTCTCAAACAATGACAGAAAAAACCTTTTATATTCAATGTATGTAAAACACAAATTAGCCATATGTCTAGAATAGATCTAAATAGAAGTTTTTCATTTTCATATACATGGTCTCAAACAATGAGAGAGAAAAAAACCTTTTATATTCAACATGTAAAACAAAAATTAGCCATAAAAGTTTCTCATTGAAACCATAAGTAATTTGATACAAAACATAGGTTTTAACCTAAGAGTAGATGCCCCTACAATTCAATCAATCTCTCGAATAGTTTTAAATATCTAGAATTTTTTCATTTTCATATCCATGGTCTCAAACAACGAGAGAAAAAAACCTTTTATATTCAATGTATGTAAAACAAAAATTATCCATATCTCTAGAATAGATCTAAATAGAAGATTTTCATTTTCATATCCATGGTCTCAAACAATGAGAGAGAAAAAACCTTTTATATTCAACATGTAAAACACAAATTAGCCATAAAAGTTTGTCATTGAAACCATAAGTTATTTGATACAAAACATAGGTTTTAACCTAAGAGTAAATTCCCCTACAATCAATCTCTAGAATAGTTTTAAATAGAATTTTTTCATTTTCAGATCCATGGTCTCAAATAATGAGAAAAAAAACCTTTTATATTCAATGTATGTAAAACACAAATTAGCCGTATCTCTAGAGTATATCTAAATAGAAGTTTTTCATTTTCATA
Organism: Pinus albicaulis; assembly: GCA_034641835.2. Classification (NCBI taxonomy): domain Eukaryota; kingdom Viridiplantae; phylum Streptophyta; class Pinopsida; order Pinales; family Pinaceae; genus Pinus; species Pinus albicaulis. The sequence continues at coordinate 1,136,377,014 of CM076574.1, forward strand.
TCCATGGTCTCAAACAATGTGAGAGAAAAAAGCCTTTTATATTCAACATGTAAAACACTTGAATTAGCCATAAAAGTTTCCCATTGAAACCATAAGTTATTTGATACAAAACATAGGTTTTAACCTAAGAGTAAATTCCCCTACAGTCAATCTCTGGAATAGTTTTAAATAGAAGTTTTTGATTTTCATATCCATGGTCTCAAATAATGAGAGAAAAAACCTTTTATATTCACTATATGTAAAACACAAATTATCCATATCTCTAGAATAGATCTAAACAGAAGTTTTAAATTTTCATATCCATGGTCTCAAACAATGAGAGAGAAAAAAATCTTTTATATTCAACATGTAAAACAGTTGAATTAGCCATAAAATTTTCTCATTCAAACCATAAGTGATTTGATACAAAACATAGGTTTTAACCTAAGATTAAATGCCCCTACAAGTCAATCAATCTGTTGAATAGTTTTAAATATAGAAATTTTTCATTTTCATATCCATGGACTCAAAAAATGAGAGAAAAAACCTTTTATATTCAATGTATGTAAAAAAAAAATTAGCCATAGCTCTAGAATAGATCTAAATATAAATTTTTCATTTTCATATCCATGGTCTCAAAAAATGAGAGAGAAAAAAAACTTTTATATTCAACATGTATATAACTTATTTAGAAACAAAAAGTAATTTAATACAAAACATAGGTTTTAACCAATTTTATAGTTTTTCATTTTCATATCCATGGTCTCAAACAATGAGAGAGAAAAAACCTTTTATATTCAACATGTAAAACACAAATTAGCCACAAAAGTTTCCCATTTAAACCAAAAGTGATTTGATACAAAACATAGTTTTTAACCTAATCTTGTAAATGCCCCTACATTCAATTTCTAGAATAGATCTAATTATAAATTTTTCATTTTCATATCCATGGTAGTTCTATACGTAGTCCGTAAAGGGCGAGGTAGCCTCTGGATCTCATCTTTTATGAAAGGTGAAATATCTAGTAAATGCCCCTACAGTCAATCTCTGGAATAGATCTAAATGCCCCTACAGTCAACATGTATATAGTATTTATAAACAAAAATTAATTTGATATAAAACATAGTTTTTAACCAATTATATAGTTTTTCATTTTCATATCTGTGGTCTCAAACAATGAGAGAAAAAACCTTTCATATTCAATGTATGTAAAACACAAATTAGCCATATCTCTAGAATAGATCTCAATAGAAGTTTTTCACTTTCATATCCATGGTCTCAAACAATGAGAGAGAAAAAAACCTTTTATATTCAACATGTAAAACACAAATTAGCCATAAAAGTTTCCCATTGAATCCATAAGTGACTTGATACAAAACATAGGTTTTAACCTAAGAGTAAATGCCCCTACAAGTCAATAAATCTCTCGAATATTTTTAAATATCTAGAAGTTTTACATTTTCATATCCATGGTCTCAAACAATGAGAGAAAAAACCTTTTACATTCGATGTATGTAAAACACAAATTAGCCATATCTCTAGAGTATATCTAAATAATTTTTTTTCATTTTCATATCCATGGTCTCAAACAATGTGAGAAAAAAACCTTTTATATTCGACATGTAAAACACAAATTAGTCATAAAAGTTTCTCATTGAAACCATAAGTGATTTGATACAAAACATAGGCTTTAACCTAAGAGTAAATGCCCCTACAGTCAATCTTTGGAATAGTTTTAAATAGAAGTTTTTCATTTTCATATCCGTGGTCTCAAATAATGTGAAAAAAATCCTTTTATATTCAATGTATGTAAAACAAAAATTAGCCATATCTCTAAAATAGATCTAAATAGAAGTTTTTCATTTTCATATCCATGGTCTTGAACAATGAGAGAGAAAAAAACCTTTTATATTCAACATTTAAAACACTTGAATTAGCCACAAAAAGTTCTCATTGAAACCATAAGTGATTTGATACAAAACATACACTTTAACCTAAGAGTAAATGCCCCTATAGTCAATCTCTGGAATAGTTTTAAATAGAAGTTTTTCATTTTCATATCCATGGTCTGAAATAATGAGAGAAAAAAACTTTTATATTCAATGTATGTAAAACACAAATTAGCCATATCTCTAGAATAGATCTAAATACAAGTTTTTCATTTTCATATCCATGGTCTCAAACAATGAGAGAGAAAAAAAACCTTTTATATTCAACATGTAAAACACTTGAATTAGCCATAAAATTTTCCCATTGAAACCATAAGTGATTTGATACAAAACATGGGTTTTAGCCTAAGAGTAGATTTCCCTACAATCAATCTCTAGAATATTTTTAAATGGAAGTTTTTAATTTTCATATCCATGGTCTCAAATAATGAGAGAAAAAGCCTTTTATATTCAATGTATGTAAAACACAAATTAGACATATCTCTAGAATAGATATAAATAGAAGTTTTTCATTTTCATATCCATGGTCTCAAACAATGAGAGAGAAAAAAATCTTTTATATTCAACATGTAAAACACTTGAATTAACCATAAAATTTTCTGATTGAAACTATAAGTGATTTGATAAAAAACATAGGTTTTAACCTAAGAGTGAGTGCTCCTACAAGTCAATCAATCTGCTGAATAGTTTTAAATATAGAAGTTTTTCATTTTCATATCCATGGACTCAAACAATGAGAGAAAAAACCGTTTATATTCAATGTATGTAAAAAAAAAAATTAGCGATAGCTCTAGAATAGATCTAAATATAAATTTTTCATTTTCATATCCATGGTCTCAAACAATGAGAGAGAAAAAAACCTTTTATATTCAACATGTATATAACTTATTTAGAAACAAAAAGTAATTTAATACAAAACATAGGTTTTAACCAATTATATAGTTTTTCATTTTCATATCCATGGTATCAAACAATGAGAGAGAAAAAACCTTTTATATTCAACATGTAAAACACAATTTAGCCATACAAGTTTCCAATTTAAACCAAAAGTGATTTAATACAAAATATAGGTTTAAAACTAATCTTGTAAATTCTCCTACATTCAATTTCTAGAATAGATCTAATTAGAAGTTTTTCATTTTCATATCCATGGTAGTTCTATAGGGATTCTGTCAAGGCCAGGTAGGCTCTGGATCTCTTCATTTATGAAAGGTGACATATATAGTAAATGCCCCTACAATCAATCTCTGGAATATATCTAAATGCGCCTACAGTCAACATGTATAGATTATTTAGAAACAAAAATTAATTTGATACAAAACATATTTTTTAACTAATTATATAGTTTTTCATTTTGATATCCATGGTCTCAAAGAATGAGAGAGAAAAAACCTTTTATATTCAACATGTAAAACACAAATTAGCCATAAAAGTTTCCCATTGAAACCATAAGTGCTTTGATACAAAACATAGGTTTTAACCTAAGAGTAAATGCCCCTCCAAGTCAATCAATCTCTTGAATAGTTTTAAATATAGAATTTTTTCATTTTCATATCCATAGTCTCAAACAATGAGAGAAAAAACCTTTTATATTCAATGTATGTAAAGAAAAAATTATCCATATCTCTAGAATAGATCTAAATAGAAGTTTTTAATTTTCATATCCATGGTCTCAAACAATGAGACAGAAAAAAAACTTTTATATTCAACATGTAAAACAAAAATTAGCCATAAAATTTTCCCATTGAAACCATAAGTGATTTGATACAAAACATAGGTTTTAACCTAAGAGTAAATGCCCCTACAAGTCAATCAATCTCTCGAATAGTTTTAAATATCTAGAAGTTTTTCATTTTCATATCCATGGTCTCAAACAATGAGATAAAAAACCTTTTATATTCAATGTATGTAAAACACAAATTAGCCATATCTCTATAATATATCTAAATAGAAGTTTTTCATTTTCATATCCATGGTCTCAAACAATGAGAGAGAAAAAAACCTTTTATATTCAACATGTAAAACACAAATTAGCCATAAAAGTTTCTCATTGAAACCATAAGTGATTTGATACAAAACATAGGTTTTAACCTAAGAGTAAATGCCCCTACAATGAATCTCTATAATAGTTTTAAATATAAGTTTTTCATTTTCATATCCATGGTATCAAATAATGAGAGAAAAAAATTTTTATATTCAATGCATGTAAAAGACAAATTAGCCATATCTCTAGCATAGATCTAAATAGAAGTTTTTCATTTTCATATCCATGGTCTCAAACAATGAGAGAGAAAAAAACCTGTTATATTCAACATGTAAAACACTTGAATTAGCCATAAAAATTTCCCATTGAAACCTTTAGTGATTTGATACAAAACATAGGTTTTAACCTAAGAGTAAATGCCCCTACAAGTCAATCAATCTCTTGAATAGTTCTAAATATAGAAGTTTTTCATTTTCATATCCATGGACTCAAACCATGAGATAAAAAACCTTTTATATTCAATTTATGTAAAACACAAATTAGCCATATCTCTAGAATAGATCCAAATAGAAGTTTTTCTTTTTCATACCCATGGTCTCAAACAATGAGAGAGAAAAAAACTTTTTATATTCAACATGTATATAACTTATTTAGAAACAAAAAGTAATTTAATAAAAAACATAGGTTTTAACCAATTATATAGTTTTTCATTTTCATATCCATGGTCTCAAACAATGATAGAGAAAAAACCTTTTATATTGAACATGTAAAACACAAATTAGCCATAAATGTTTCCCATTGAAACCAAAAGTGATTTGATTCAAAACATAGGTTTTAACCTAATCTTGTAAATGCCCCTACTTTCAATTTCTAGAATAGATCTAATTAGAGGTTTTTCATTTTCATATCCATGGTAGTTCTATAGGCAGTCTATAAAGGGCCAAGTAGCCTCTGGATCTCATCTTTTATGAAAGGTGAGATATCTAGTAAATGCCCCTATATTCAATCTCTAGAATAGATCTAAATGCTCCTACAATCAACATGTATATAGTATTTAGAAACAAAAAGTAATTTGATACAAAACATAGGTTTTAACCAATTATATAGTTTTTCATTTTCATATCCATGGTCTTAAACAATGAGAGAGAAAAAACCTTTTATATTCAACATGTAAAACAAAAATTAGCCTTAAAAGTTTCCCATTGAAACCAAAAGTGATTTGATACAAAACATATAGGTTTTAACCTAATATAGTAAATGCCCCTACATTCAATATTTAGAATAGATCTAATTAGAAGTTTTTCATTTTCATATCCATGGTAGTTCTATAAGCAGAGTCTGTAAAGGGCGAGGTAGCCTCTAGATATCATCTTTTATGAAAGGTGACATATCTAGTAAATACCCCTGCATTGAATCTCTGGAATAGATCTAAATTCCCCTACAGTCAAAATGTATATAGTATTTATAAATAAAAAGTAATTTGATACAAAACATAGGTTTTAACCAAGTATATAGTTTTTCATTTTCATATCCATGGTCTCAGACAATGAGAGAAAAAAAACCTTTTATATTCAACATCTAAAACACAAATTAACCATAAAATTTTCCCATTGAAACCAAAAGTGATTTGATACAAAACATAGGTTTTAACCTAAGAGTAAATGCCCCTACAAGTCAATCAATCTCTTGAATAGTTTTAAATATAGAAGTTTTTCATTTTCATATCCATGGTAGTTCTATGGGCAGAGTCTGTAAAGGGCCAGGTAGCTTCTGGATCTCATCTTTTATGAAAGGTGAAATATCTATTAAATTCCCCTATAGTTAATTTCTGGAATAGATCTAAATATAAGTTTTTCATTTCTCCCATGCATTTGCAATAAATGTCAATCTAATATATATATTTTTATTGAATTTGTTTTTTTTAGGGATAAGAAAACCATTAAATATGGTTGAAAATGGAAATTATGCATAGAAGTTTCTTGCTATCCCAATCCAGGGAATGTAATTATTACATATGTGCTTTCCAATATTACGACTAGAAAAGTCGTCCACAGGAAAATGAATATACTAGGAAGAACAACAAACAACGAGGCATATTATATTGGATTGATAGAAGCCTTGGGAACAAATATGGATTCTGGATCAAATGGAATTTTATTTTCACCAATTCTGAACTTGTGTGCAACCAGATGAATGGCGTATACCAAGTTAAGAAGGAGAGGCTAAAAAAACTGTATGGAATAGCAAACAATATTGTTAGCCAATTTAAATTTTTTAGTATAAGGCATTGTACAAATGTGAATAATATGTTTGCTGATTTATTGTGTGTGGCAATGCAAATTCAGAATTCATCTACCAAAGATGAATTAATAGATGAATTATAATTATACGGAGCAATCTTAATTCCAATGCAAGATTCATCTCTCAAAGATGAATTATTTTTGAGACACTCTTCTTCAAAAATTCAAGATTCATCTCACAAGGATGAATTAGTTTTGAGATGCTCTTCTTCAAAAATTCAAGATTCATCTCTCAAAGATGAATTAGTGTTGAGATGCTCTCCTTCAAAATTTATTGATCGGCATTGTAACATATCTTGGATATGTGTGTGTTGTGTACTTATAAATGTGTCTTTTTTAATGACCATGTGCTTTTTTCAATTATATACCAAGTGTGCTCCCACCACACCATGTAAAGCACAACTTGGTGAACTTCACATTTGCAACAAGTGGTGAACTTCACATTTTTATGAAATTAAATTGCGGGGATTTCAAAAAAAAATTGTTTAAATGGAGTTTCACTTCTTTTTTAATGACAATGTGTTTTTTTCAATTTTATACCAAGTGTGCTTCCACGATGTAAAACACAATTTGTTGAACTTATAATTTTTGTAACTTTTTTTTTTGCTTAAATTGAGTTTCACACATCAATTAGTGCTTTGAAAGTTGTATTTTACATAATTTGTTTACACTAAATTAAACATTAATTTTCTGAACTTTATTTTGAATTTAATTTAAATTAGTTATTTAAAAAATTAATTGTAAATGTCCACCGTAGATATATATATCATGGAGGATGAACAACAAATATCAACAGAATCCCATATCTCTACGAGAGGGGAGGATCAGGGATTGGGATTGAGAGCTGTTCATGGAAAATTTAAATATAATCCTAAATCTCCATACATGTGTGTACATATGGAATTGATTTTTTATCAACCTTTTGAGTTAAATTAGTTGTTAATAAGTTTCATTTTTAATTTTTTAGGAGCTAATAAGAAGATAAGGGTCTTTACTCTAGCCATGGATGCCCATGTTTCACCCAGTCGTGGTATGGTTTTAACACAATTTAATCAATGAATATGTACACGTGTATTTATATGTATGAATGTATTTTTCAATTGATTATAAATTCGTATTTGTTTATGAAGCTTCTCTCTCCTCTCGAGAGGTTGTTGGTAGTTCAAATCCCCTTAGAGGGCCATCAATAAGTGGTAGCAGGTTGCGTGAAGGTGGTGATATTTATTCTCCTGAAGGCTAATCAACAGCTAGTGGTGCTGGTTCTCAGCAGGGTCATTCTGGTTCTCAACAGTTTCAGGGTGGAAAAGATGTTAGACAACCACGTCGAGGTTGCCATCAATTTCAATATTTTTTTCATTGAATTTGTACAAATTTGTTTACATGTGTTTTTTCTAATATACAAAATTTTATATATATTGATGCAGAGGCTGAAAATGTTCCAAATATTGGTCAAAATAGACACAGGGAAGAACGCTACATTCAAGAAGAAGGTTGTCTACCCATCAAAACTTATCCGGCCAACATTTCTAATATACCATGGGAAAGAAACATGGCGCAGTGTACCTTAGAAAGGTGTGAACAACTTCATGCAAAATTGTGGAGAGATTTCATGGCTTTGACTCTACCTGCTGAGAGTCAATAAAGCCTCGAAATAGTTACACATTCATTGGGCGAAATAGTAAATGTGTACAAAAATCTTGGGCCAACGAATGATACATTTGTAGAAGTCATGAGAAAGAGAAAGGAAATAGTAATGGGTCCCGATAAATGGGAGGATGTAAAACACAGAGTTACAAGAGATATGGTGAAGTCAATGTTTAATTTCAAGGAAGGGCCATAAAGAAAAATGCTGAAGGTGCAATATTTCAAGCACCCCAATATAGCTCACTATTTTTATGATAGGCACCTTGCGGCCTATGGAAGGCTCCCATGGAACAACAAGGTTCTTGTTTATTTTGCACAATTGTTTTACGCATAATTTTTTTGAACATGAAACCCAATGAAAATGACCTTCCGTTAGAATTTTTTGGTCTGGGGAAAGGTCGATTGTGTGACCGTAAGGACGCTAGGCGAGATGTGGAGTTGCCTCGCCCTGAGCCACCATTTGTGAGTCGACCTTTTCGGGTCGAAACTCTGCGGTCAGAGATGGATGTGACTTCTCAAATAAGTCGAGAAGCAAGGGATGTCATGATCGACAATGTTTACAGCAGATTGGGTGGAGTCGATGTTTGTCTAAATCGACAAAGAGCACGTGAGAATGCACGTGCCAATTTTTTGTATTGTACAGATGAAGAGATTGACAACATGAATGTTGAAGATCTCCGAATATATGCAAAGAATTGTTGCAATGGTTGGCAAGACCTAATTCTTCATGAGGAAGAGGGCATGGGAACGATATGTGTTAATGACCTTAGGGTTCAATTATTTTAACACATACATGTGTACAATTTGTAATAAATACATGTGTATGTACATGTATACATTTATTTGTATGTACATTAATCTAAAAAAAATGTATCATTATATGTTAAAACACCATTTGCAATTGTCACGCATGATGAATGACGAAAATGTTAATATCACGTTCGGGGCCTCTGGTTCAAACAATGAATATGGGTCTCACCATCAAGATATGTTGACAAATGTTAGTGTTTTTTAAGTGATATTTTTAAAATAAATAATTGTGCACACATGTACATGTACATATATAATAATAAAATGTTTTAACAGATTCTGATTTCGTCCGATGTTTTTGGGATGGCGGTACCTTCTTCTTCCTTGGGAAATGTACCTTCTACTTCCTTAGGAGATGTGCCACATCCACAACAAGTATGGACAATTTTTCACTTTTAAAATTTATGTTTAAGTTATATATATATTCCACCTCAAAAATTTCCATTAAAAATTGAGATATATATATCTATATCTTGAGTTATTTTAAATTTTTTGAATTTTAGGTTCTTGGAGATTTTCTTTTGGAGCCTCTCTTAGGAGATGTCCCAAATTCACCTGCAGAAGTATTCAATTTTCCACTTATATATATATATATATATATATATAATTTAGTTATAATTTATAAATTGAAGTTTATTTAAGTTTTATTAAAAATTGAGATCTGGATCTTGAGTTATTTTATGCTTTGAAAATTTTGAATTTTAGGCTTCTATAGAAGATTTCTTTAATCCACGGACTCTAGCGACGAAGATAGGAACATCCAAACCATTTCAACCATTTGAACAAGTTGTATAGCTTTTTTTTTTAATATTATTGAAAATATGTTTATATATGTACACGCGCATTTTCATCTAAATTTTTTTAATATATATAGATATATATGCAGTTTACTATTGGATATTTTCCCATGGGGGAACTTGTAGCAGGCGAACAAATGGAGAGGGAACCTCATGAGGTATTGCATGATATTTTTTATATTTTGTTTTTTACATGAAGTTCTATATATATTCTCATTCATTTTTAAAACATCAAATTTTAATGTTTGTATGTGCATTGTGTACAGGTTTCCCATGCTTCGCAAGATAGCGCGCAGATTGAGACTCCGATAGGAAAGAGACTACATCCATCTGTATTTGATGGACATGATTTGTAGATTTGATTTCAAGATTTAGATAGTCTTAAATTTAATTTTTTATATATTATCTAGATGCACAGTCATATATATATGTAACTTGATACTTGTGAGATCTACAATTTTGGAAATATTTTATTACAGTGTTAATATAATTTGTTTTGTTCCAAAAATTTAAGTTTTGGATGGTTTTAGTACTTTTGGCATGTGAATGTGAAGTAATTTTGTTATATAATTTGTTTTGTTTTTAAAAATTTTAAGTTTTGGATAATTGAACTACTAGTAATGTTGTCATCTATAAATTAATGTTTTTCTTCTGAACTACATTTGGCATGTTATGTAATGATGTGTTATAATTTGTTTTGTTTTTAAAACATAAGTTTTGGATGCTTGAAGTACATTTTGTATGTGAAGTAATGTTGTGATCTATAATTTTTTGTTAAATTAAAAGTTAAGTTTTGGATGGTTTCAATCTACATTTGGCATGTGATATAATGTTAAATGTTTTTATTGGATAGTTGAACTATAATTGGCATGGAATGTGAAGTAATGTTACATGATATAATCAAAAAGTTTTTAAAACTCAAGTTTTGGATGGTTTCAATCTACATTTGGCATGTGATATTTAATGTTAAATGTTTAATGTTTTTATTGGATAGTCAAGAACTAAAATTGGCATGGCATGTGAAGTAATACGTGCATGTGAAGTAATGTTGTGATCTCTAATTTTTTGTTAAATTAAAGGTTAAGTTTTGGATGGTTTCAATCTAAATTTGGCATGTGATATAATGTTAAATGTTTATATTGGATATTTGAACTATAATTGGCATGGCATGTGAAATAATGTTGCACGATATATAATTAAAAAGTTTTTAAAACTTAAGTTTTGGATGGTTTCAATCTACATTTGGCACATGTGATATAATGTTAAATGTTTTTATTGGATAGTTTAACTACAATTCGATGGCATGTCAAGTAATGTTGTGATATAATCAAAAAAAATTTAAAACTCAAGTTTTGGATGGTTGAAGTACATTAGGCATGTGAAGTAATGTTGTGATATAATCAAAAAGTTTTTAAAACTAAGTTTTGGATACCATTTCAATCTACATTTGGAATGTGATATAATGTTAAATGTTTAATGTTTTTTATTGGATAGCTGAACTACAATTGGCATGAAATGTGAAGTAATTTGTTTTTATATAGTAAAAAAGTTTTTAAAATTCAAGTTTTGGACACAGTTGAAGTACATTTCGTAAGTTTTTAAAAAACAATTCACTCAAACAATAGTATGTAGTATGTAAACATCAAAAACAATCTTAAGATTACTTTTAAGTATGATCAAGTGTTCTTGAAACATTTTCCCACATGATGATACCTTCATTGACCTATGAACTAAAGTAGTTCATAGGCTATATGTTCTACCTCTTTCCCATATAAATCTCTTTAATTTTGATTGGAAATATAAGAAGTAGATATATGTTTGTTGAATTGGGTTCAACTCATTAATGCACTCAACTAGGTAGCCTTGTTGATTTATAAATTGGTAAATTGATGGTCCATTCAGTGTTAATTGCATTCTAAAATATATATATTCAGTACGTGAAACATTTTTCATAAATTCACATGGGAAAACTACTTGAACAATTAATTTCATTCTAGAACATATATATATATATATATATATATATATATATATATATATATCCAATAAATGCACAACAATTTTCATCAACGCACATAGAAGATATTTGACCATTGGACAGACAAATTTTGTACTAGATTTTCAATCAGGACTAGAGATGTGAGTCAAATCCCACCAAAAGTCAAATAAGTGCTCTGAGTCTCTTGTCTAAAAGGAATCTTCGTAAAAAAATATACTGTGAATGATTTATTGACATTGTGGATAGTTTTTACCAAAAAATCCCATAAGAAAAATTGGGTGTGCATTGAGTTCGTGTATATATCGAGTACATGCAACATTTTTCATTAATGCACATAGAAAAACTACTTTCAGTTAATTGCATTCTAGAACATATATATTGAGTACGTGAAACATTTTTCATCAATGAACATAGTAAAACTAATTGAATAGTTAATTGCATTCTAGAACATATATATATATATATCCAATATGTATGCAACATTTTTCATCAATGCGTGTATAGAAAAGCTATTTTCAGTTGATACTAGCGTGTGCATGTACCAAAACAATTTGTACATGTGCAAACACTTGCACAGATAACATAACAAGGCAGCTCAATTTTTAATTGAGTACTATAATTTCTAGAACATATAAGCCAAAGAGAATAAATTGTTGGGCAGTTCAATCAAAAAAATTTCAATGGAATGCCATCTTCAATAATCCTTTCATGATCGGATTTTGACATTTCCATTTCTTGATATTCATTTTTTTCTTTGATTGAACCTTGATCAACTTTATGCATGCTGCACAAACCAAGTGACTATACTGACAACTTATGAAATTAGGTTCATAGTCTTCAAAGTAAACAAAATTCCCACTTTGATTAGTTTGTCTGAAAAATAAACCTTTCAATATAATATATCCTCTTTCATATGGAAATCCATGATCATTATAGTCTTCTAATAATTTCATTTTTCGTTCAGTGCAACGCATCAAATAATACTTCACATTTTCATCGTTGTCAATAGGGTCCAATTACAACAAAAACATCTCCTGCACAATAAAAAAAACTTGAAAAAATTATACATATTCAAATTTATTTCTAGATCCTTATCATTAGAAAGCAATTCAAATGTTACATTCTCTAACAAGATAAAAAATTTGATCACCATCAGATGATATTGTAGTCTACTCTAATTTCATTTCTTCAAACATTGGAATGGACATTTTTCCCTTTGTATTTAGCTCTGTATGTTTCCAATCTTTTACATACATTTTGTTGTCACAAACATCATTGGATTTTGTGTTGTCTATGCAAACAGGACAAAAACAAGAACATTTTATTTTATCCAATGCAAACACATTTCTGGACGAATTTGTTTTAATTGAATGCAATTTTCGAGTCCCTTTTATTGTTTCAATGTAATTTCCAATTGATCTATCTACGTCTTCCATCCCAATATGCCAAAAAAGCTTTTATATGGAAAATTTAAACAAGAATGTAAATATGATATCAAAATCAAATCAAAGATAATCATTGTGATAAATTTACACTGTTTATTTAATTAGATATCCAATAAAAATTAAATTGAATGTACCTTCGCACTTCCCTTGATTGGTTAGTCTCATGGCTTAGAGCAGCGATGCACCATTGAACAACTTCTTTCTCATCCACAAGTCGGTTTGCAGAGGGGTTCATTTGATATCTTCGAAGTTATTTTTTTATGCATGCCCCTGCACCGTCATGTTCTAATTTTCCATGGCCAATCTCAAAGAAATTCCAACAATGTTTAATGCAGGTTTTCTTATGAAGACAACACAACCAAAAGAATGATCGTGCATGAATGGAAATGAGCTGATGATTAAAAACAGAGTGGATCCTAATTGATGGATGACAAATGACAAATGCAATTGGAATACTAAAAACAAAATCAAATCTAGACCAATCAGAAACAAAGCTTGATAATGACTTTTAAGCAAATGATTCAAAACACAAACTAAACTTGTCAAATTCTTTCATCAAAGGCATTTGAGAGAGAGCTTGAAACATGGTCAACTAAGCATGCAAATCTTCCTAAGTAAACAGTTTAAACAACTAACTTATAATGATGCAACATCTTGTCCTTGATTAGATATTTGTTGAAGTATGTTGGGAGTAAAATATTGATATCATCATAAGATTTTCTATTCTAAAGCTAATTCCTAACTCTATTATGCAATTCAATTGAATGTCACAAAACCTTTACTCAAGAGTTATTGATTTATTTTCAAAGTAGTCTTTTGAGGGAGAGCTCTGTTTATAAAATGAGGAGGAAATTGCAGATGTACTTCAGGCCTTAAAATGATGTTTGTCTTCTGTTCATATGGTTATAGATCAATTGTAGATTTTAGAACAAGAAGATGTTTGTAAATAATGAAGGCTGTTTTATTAATCTTAACAACTGAATTTAATCTAATGTGCAGTGGATGACAATCTGAATGTGAAGTGCAAGTGCAATGAGTTAATCTAAGAATGAACTTAAGATGCCACTAATCTAAAAAAATGTTGAACTACAAGTCATCATCAAACTCAAAACAAAGTAACTGAACATGAGTTAAGTGCAATTAAACTCCGGAGCATCCTAACTAAGCTACCATGCATTATTCTATGAAATTATACAGTCTATTTTTCCATCATTATTGATATTTTGGAAGAATTCCTTCTTTTGGAAGAGCTAGAACAATTATGACTGTGTAATTGAGTGCAGATGCAAATATAAAGGACTGAAAGAAATGAAAAACTAAGATATCATATCCATATCCTACTCTTCATTATGATGTTTTGGGCAAGAACAGAGATGATACTTAGTACAAACACACAACTAAATCATTCATTATCACAGTCATCTCTTGGACTCTTTAAGAATTTGCTGGAAGAGTTTCTTCTTGTGGAAGACTGATTGGAACAAGTGTAACTGTGATGATGAACAACAAAAAAACTACAACTAAATCCTACAGTACTATAGCCATTTCCCATTCATCATTATAATCTTTTGGAAGAGCTTCTTCTTGTGGAAGAGTTAGAATGAGTATAACTACAGTAGCTAATTAAAACAACTATGAATTCAACTTCAAATCCTACAATACTATAGCCATTTCCCATTCATCATTATAATTTATTGGAAGAGCTTCTTCTTGTGGAAGAGTTAGAATGAGTATAACTACAATAGCTAATTAAAACAACTATGAATTCAACTTCTAAAACGTAATGGCAGCTAGAATACTTATCTAATTTACGCAAATAAAATCCGTGCAAGAGGCAGGGGCCCTCTACCACCTGACGGACTTCAACTCCAAATTAAATCAACGCCTTCAAAACAACTCTGTCTGCTTCATTAAAGATGAAATAACTTGAACATAACACTCTGCGTCTTCAGAAATGTAGCACAGAATCTAAATAAAATCTAGCATAAAATCTAACATCTAATCTCGGTTTCTCAAGTGTTTATATAGCAAATGCACATAACAAGACTTGCAACAATTCAGGAACACTGTCTTTCCTTATCGGAATCACATTAGGACTCTTGAAGTGGCTGCGTGAAGATGAAAAAGACATATGGACTGAGACAGTCCTAATAGAAGTCTGCTTTCCTAAATGTGTTCCCACGTTCCAAAACCATACCCAGAATTCGTTTCTTCCTCCATGATGAGCAACGAACCATGTAGACATGACGTGGATTATGCCCATATGCGTTTTTTCTTGAGAGGCCACCTGGAACATACCCAAACGTGAAGACAGCTGCAGAATCGCCGGTTAGCTACGGAATGTCTGCATTCTGCAGCTAGTTCCGGTCAAAATGCTTTACAATGGAAAAAATCACAAAACTTAGCAAGTCAGTCATGTAAATCATTCTAAAAGTAATTTTAACCATATTCATTGATCAATTGGGTCTAGGATAGCAATGGACAAGGGAAAATGAGGTAAAATGAGATGAAAGAAAGCACAATGCTCCTGCACCGTCATGTTCTCCTTTTCCATGGCGAGTCTCAAAGAAATTCCAACAATGTTTAATGCAGGTTTTCTTATGAAGACAACACAACTAAAAGAATGATCGTGCAGATTTGAATTGACCTGCGCATCCGTCTGACCATATCCAATGTTCATTGAATGTTATTCCACGATTTTTCAATGAATCATAAATTCTTCCAAAACAATGTTGTACAAAACATGTATCATGTGTACGATTGTCACTGATATAAAAGTGATATTCTTTAATGATATGTCGATTTTCACTCCTGCTTTCTATATGATCGACATTTTGTTCAACATGTCTATATAGAATATGGACGAGCATGGAGACTTGGTCAGAATGATAGTATTCACTCTGAATTTATTTTTGTCGAACAAATGTGTAATTTTCTGCAAAATCAATCACTGAAAAAATGGTCCCTGGTGGAAAAAATTCACGAAATTTTTTGAATTGAAAGTCTTGCCATCGAGCTCTATGGGAATGCTTGGTGTATTTGTAAATTTCTGCCTCAAACTTTCTCAAAAAGTCTATCAGAAAAATTTCGTCTTCTTGTAATTTGATTCTTTTAACAGTATTTGCACCTTGAATCGATTAATAGATATATTCATATCTCTTCCATTTCACTTTCATGTTGGACAATGAAGGATCATTTATATCCAATACGTTATTTGCTTTGAAATTTAGTCAAATTTCCACAATCATGTATTTTACTGCTTATTTCTTTTTGTAAAATAGTTCAACGCTTTCTCTTTCACATAGAATTTGAGATATGAATTCGCGGATAGTGGAAGGAGGAGGTGAATCCTTCCATAATGTTCTACCGAACTCAAGGAATGTATCATAATATAACTCAAATTCCACATGATAATGGCAACAACAAGTGTCACGTACGGTGATAGGTTTTACATACCATGTTTTTTGTTGAACAAAAGCACTAAGTGAAACATGAATTTGACGATTCTCTTCTTTGAACTTGTTGAATAACTCTATCTGAGTGGTTTCGAAGAGATGTTTTTCATGTTCTTCGTATTGATTTCGTGCTATTCTTCTTCGCATCCCATGCCTTGCAGTTGGTGAAACACGTGAATTGTTCTTCCAATTTTCATATATTGTTTTTTTGACATTTTCTCCAAGTATATCTTTGTATGGTTGCCTACAAATAGCTCTCCAACAAGAAAGTTCATCATTTACATATATTTTCAGCCGAAATTTCCGATGTTTGTGCAAATTTTTTCACGAGGTTCCTAATGCCCATGCCATATATTTTACCGAGTGATTCTCTTTAGCACTTGATGAAACCATTGCCATCGTATTCCTCTACGTATAATTGAAACATTTTTCTGTCTAGATCTCCTATTTGAATTTATAGCACTACTTATATTTTGTATCACATTTTCCTTCTTTTTTTATCTTTGGTTGATTTTCGAATACCAAGTAGTGTCGTAGCTTCTTTTAATTTCCTTAATGATAGGAGACCTTTCAACATTTGAGCTTGAACTATTACCTGCTCCTTTATGAAATACGTTTCAAAAATGCGATTAACACGATATTGTATATAATGGTCAAGTTTTTTATCTCCATATGTGTGACTGTCAACATTTTCTTTTATCATTATCGATAGTGATTTCATACGTACATATTGAAAAATAAGTACATATTCAATAAATCACTAAATTAATAAATATGTCAATAAATATTTGGAAAATTTTAAATATATCAATAGATCATAATATTTACATTTACATACCCGATTCAATTTCTGCTTGAGGTTGATTTTCTTCTTCAATATTTTGAGGAGTATCTTTGTCTGTTTACATTAAAAAAAATATTTTTCAAAATAGTTCATCAAATAAAAATTAAGCTTCACATTTTACATTGGGAAAACTTTAAAAATATATTAATAGATCATAATATTTACATTTACATACCTGCTTCCATTTTTTCTTGAGGTTGATTTTCTTCTTCAATATTTCGAGGAATATTTCTGTCTGTTTACATCAAACAAATATTTTTCAAACTAGTTCATCAAATAAAAATTAAGCTTCACATTTTACATTTGGAAAATTTTAAATATATATCAATAGATCATAATATTTACAGTTACATACCTGCTTCAATTTCTGCTTGAGGTTGATTTTCCTCTTCAATATTTGAGAGGGCTTCTAACTTTCTTTTGCGATATT